>OMLC01000100.1:2368-19547 GCA_900302585.1 Regalecus glesne
ATATATGTCACAGCTAAGAGGAAGACTTGTCCTGCAAAACAGGCGGACTTCTTTATGAACTGGAAGCCACTGTAGCTGCTAGGACGTACAGTCAGTGATTTTCACATGAGGGGGACATCTTATTTCCATACCATGAAGAAGAAGAAGAAGAAGAGAAGAAGAAGAAGCTTTACTTATTTGTCATTGCAGATACATAAAACTACGTGTCCTCTGCATTTCACCCATCCTATTGTACAGGAGCAGTGAGCAGCTGCAGCACCCGGGGACCAACTCCAGTTCTTTTTCCTAGTGCCTCCTTCAGGGGCACAGGCAGGGCTATTAACCCTAACACACGTGTCTTTTTGATGGTGGGAGGAAACACTCATATCCGATCACTAGATGACCGCCTTACCTCCTGACTTATACCAGCCTTGTTTTTTGCAGTACTGTACCTATGCTCTTGTTGTATGTCGCTCTGGATAAGAGTGCTGCTAAATACCTGTAATGTAATGTAATGATTCATAATTGGAAATTGCAATGTGCAATGTCCAAGTTTAGACCTGGGAAAATGTGCCTAAACCATAGCCTCTTTACTGTCAGGGAGTTGACATGGAGAGAGAAATCGCTTGGTTAGCATTGACGCGCTTAAACTACAAAGTTCTTATTGAGCCATACCATCAGTATCAAGTAATTATGGCTAAGATTACAAAAGCTTGCCGTTGGGAAATGGGGATGTCTCTGCCCTCTTTTGTGTGTGTGTGGGGGGCTTTTAATTGTAGTTGGTCACATCCTTCAATAATTAGATTTGTGGTGTTGTCATCAAATTCACCATTCGTAAATCATACATGAGTCCTATAAGGGTAATCCATCCATCCACTGTCAATTATTACTTATACTTATCCGAAATCGGGTCACTGGGGGGAACTGGAACCTATCTCCGTTCTCATTGGGCGAGAGGCGGGGTACACCCTATATAGGTCGCCAGTCTATCACAGGGCAGAGCAGTTAGGGGAACAGTACTGCCCTGTGGCTGTAATGCCGATTATGAAACTTCAAAATAAATGAAATAAATTGAATGAATGACCCCTCCCACAAATGATAATAATAATAATAATAATAACGAATAATACACTACTTGGTTTAAATACATGAATAAATAGCATGGGAGTTCCCAAGTCCACAGTTTAGAAAGGTGGCAGGAGCTCGGATTTAAGGGCTTTAATGCCATATTTGAAAAAATCGAACAATGCACTTGTCATGATCATTAAACATGTCTCACACCATGTTAATAAGTGCAGCAATTCTGTCCTTGGCAGATTTGCCCTTTTATTTATACATGTAAACTCTGCTGAGCTTAATTGTCCTCATGAGATTAGGCATTCATGCAAGTCATGCACACATGCAAGTGTGTGCATGTGTGTTTGTGTGTGTGTTTGTGCATATCTGAATATAACATTTATTTAAGGAAATAATACCAATGGGGTGCTTTCACTATGACACTACTGATCACCTGGAATTTGTTTCGAGATGACACCATTTACCAAATTGATAATGGTAATCATATCAATAATGATAGTGTATCAACATGATGTAACTAAAGTATTCTTAGCTAGGGAATACACTATGAAAGGATATTTTAGGCATTTTGGAGTTCTCATATGTTATCACATAAGTGCATCTGAAGGATACGGATGACTCGGCTCAATCCATCTGTTATCAACCGTTTAGCTGAAGTCGGGTCGCGGGGAACTGGAGTCTTCCAGGGCTCACTAGGGGAGAGGTGGTTAAACACTTTGGACATTTCGCCAGTCCATCACAGGCCAGAGTCTTTAGGAAAACAGTATCTTGGTCAGGGACGCTTTGACACGCTTCTCTGCAGGTGCAGGGATCGAACCTGCAGCTCTCCGATTGCCGCACACCCGCCCTACCCACTGAGCTATGCTGCCTCTAATGACTTACAGATTGGTTATGAAAAGGGGAAATGATATTAAGCTGTTGTCATTATTTATTCAGTCTTATTAACCTTTAAATCCTTGTTTTTTTAATTTTTCAAAACAGCATTTCTAGTGTTACATTCCGGCTCATATCGACTGCAACATAAGGGAGAGAGTCAATGAGGGTGGCAGCAAGAAGTATGCAGTGTATTGAACAGGTTCCTGGGTTAGACAAAAAACAACTAGTGGAAACACTGTGTTAGGTTTTTCCCACGGAGCAGAGTAACGCTGACCACATTCCAGTTCAAACAGTCCCTGTCAATCACGGTGCTCTTCGGATGATGCTCTCTAAAGCTGATCCGGAAGAGAGACCCTCCTCCCACCGATGTGTGCTCTTAAGTTCAGCAGCTCTGCCATAGAAACAACCCTGAGGAATGGAAAGCCACAAGGGATGCTAATCACTTTGGCGGAAGAAGAAATCAGCTATTGCACAGCTTTTAACGCAAATGTGGTGCCCGCCTGCAGAAAGGAGGGAAAATAGCCGAAGGCAATAGCCTCCGCAGGTGGAGGGGCATCACAATAGTAATAGTAATAAACATAATAACTAAGTATTTACAGTAATAATAGAGGGCAGCATATCTCAGGAGGTAAGGGTGTTCATCTACTACTGAACAGAAGGTTGGTGGTTCGATCCCCAGTTCCTACTGAAAATGTGTCAAAGGGTCCTTGAGCAAGACACAGAACCTCTAATTCATTGGGACATCCAACATGCTGACTGACTGTTAATTTGCCATCAAATCTACCCCCAGACCCTGACACGTGTCCTCGTTGGGCCATGGTTGTTATTCCGTTCACCTGTAATGGGTCATAATCTTTTGGTCATCAGTTCATATATCTTTCTGAAGTTTGGCTTGATAGCTACTAGGTTCCATTCAGCTGGTTCATTCTTCATTTCTGTAATATCACATTGTGTGGACCGTGCCCCATCAACTTGAACGTTATCCGAGTTGTATTTTAGGATACTACTACTAATTCCATGAGTTCACATGATATCACATAAGCCTTGCATGTTACTTGCATATGTTACTTGCATACGTACTGCTGAATACTGCTGCACACCGAACGTGTACTTCAAACAGATTCATTCAGTCTGAGTGAACTAGTGCTATGTGGGGCTTATTGGAAGAACGTTTATCTCTCATAACTTAACATGCTGAAATCCTTGGAGGAAGACTGCAGACTTCAAGGTATGAAAGATAAGCAAATCTTGTAATAGTTTTTACATTGTAAGAACCATATAAAACCAACACCCGACGTGTTTCATCCCAAAGAATGCGCACAGCCCAGCAGACATAAAACACCTTCCTGTCGTGCTAAAGAATTCACAAAAACCAATCCCCCTGTTTTACCGAGGCAAGTTTCCTGATAGAATATTTACAGCGGCAGCTGGAGACGGCTTCTCATTTTGCAGGGAAAACGTCAACAGATAAATCGGGTTATATCTGCGTTCATTGTAGCTCACTATCATTTGAATCCCATGTGCAAAAGAAAGAAACGTTGACAAGGCTTAATTGTGGCTTTGCTTCAAAGAGGCACCCCACAAAAAAAATACCCAATTTTCTCTGTGGCTGGAGGTCCCTTGTGGTGGTGACTAACCTGGCAACAGTTCTAAAGTGCAGGGGGTTGACAGGCAAACAACAAAGTTGTTGTGAAGCAAAGCAAAAAAAGCTAAACCCCAAAAATAGCTGGCTTTGAAACATTTCTGCAAGAAACCAAAAACAAATCAAAACAAAGCAACCCTCCTCCCCAAAATAACAACATCAAAAAACCACTAGGTTCCCGTTAAGTCCATCCATTCATCGACAGCCGCTTCTCCGTAGTCGGGTTGCGGGGCCATGCTGGAGCCTTTCCCAGCCCTCATTGGATGAAAGGCAGGGAAGCACCCCGGACAGTCCGCCACTCCATCTCATTGTTACCTATAAAATAATCTTTAACATGCAGCGTATTTTTTAACCCACTTGAAATCCACTCCAGACGCCTTAGTGCATGCTCATACATGCTACGAATAGTTGATGATCACCTCCCCGTAGTCGTGAAACCCTTCTGACCCTTTAATTTTTGAAAAATCTTTTGGGGCTTCTGGATGGAACGTCTCATGATCTCTTCAGCTCCTTTGTGGCCACCGCGTTTTTGAGGGAGAAATCCAAGATGTACAGGAACGCAGTACGCTACCACAGACTGGAAAAGATCTTGTTAACTGTCAGTTGAGCAGCAGTTTTGGCACTGCAAGCTCTGCAGCCATGAATATATAATGAGCATGATAGCAGTTCTGGGCATGGAGTTACATTTCTGGATTGTTTCCTTTCCTGCCTCATTCTCCTCTTTTATTTCCACCAACCCCCGACTTAAAAGGGGCTATTCCGCTTTGATTCCTACTCTGTGTCTCACGTCATCCTTGCATCCACCAGACTTCCACCTCTCCTCCCATCGAAATTCTCCTGGTGCCTCCTGTCTCGTCTGTCTCCGGCCCTCCCTCCCCTGTCTCCCTTATGTCCTTCCCCTCTCTCCTCTAACTTCCTCCTCTCTCCCTCTGTGGTCATTTCTTCTCCCTCCATTCTTTCCTGTCACTTTTCCTGCTGTCTCTGTGGCCATTACAGCTCTCCTCTTACCCCTTTCTCATTTAGAGACATGATGTGGCTCCAACTTCTTTAAATAGCTCCTGTTGCCTCTGGCCGGTCAGGACAGCAGTCTGACTCTGAACTAATGTGAACACTGAGTAAGATCTCTGTGCGTGTGTATGTACACTCATGCACATACATACACACACACACACATTCTCTTTCTCACACACGTACAAAAATGCACACACATACACACACACACACACACACACACACACACTTACACACACTTACACACGCTATATCATATCAGACAGTATCTATAGGCACACTATTCTAGCAGAGTAATGATATAAAAAACAAGGTTGTTGTCGCAAAAAAGAATAGCATCTATTTGTGTGTTTGTGTGCAGGGATGGAAAGTATATTAAACTTTCTGTTGGATGTGATGTCCATGGCTCATGATTGGTAATTATGCCAAACATGAACGAGACACACAAGTTCCATCAAATGGCACTCCCTTTGTCTCGAACTCAATCTCTGTCTCTTTCTCTTTCTCTCCCTCTCTCTCTTTCCTTGTGCCAATTTTGGTTCTATTCCCAAATATGTCTATTTTACCCATTGTGAAAATCTGCAACACTATTGAATTGCAAAGTCCTTGTAAATTTGCAAGATGACTCATCATCCCTTGCTTGACATAGCAAATGCCTGCTAATTCCCTTCTTCCCTTTTTTTCTGTGACTTTTTATAATGAAGTGACCGCTGCAGATTAATATGCTTGCGCTGTTATGAATTTTAGAATGGCCCAAATAATTTATGCATACTGGATATCTAATTTCACAATTATGGAGCATGGCGGTGTAGTGGTTAGCACTGTTGCCTCACAGAAAGAACGTCCTGGGTTTGAATCCTGTACCAGATCCTTTCCGTATGGAGTTTTCGTATTCTCCCCATGTCTGTGTGGGTTTCCTCTGGTTTTCTCCCACCATCAAGGGGATTAGGGTTAATACTCCTGCCTGTGCCCCTGAGCAAAGCAATTGGAAAATTGACTGGAGTTTGTCCCCGGGTGCTGCAGCTGCTCACTGCTCCTATACAATGGGAGGTTTGTTTTACATGTCATGGTTAGTCCCCACGTTGTCGGGGTGGACACAGACTTTTAAGGAGCTTGGAGGATTAATGGTAGATTCCCATCAGGACACCCTGAGTTGGGTTTGAACATGCAACCTCTGGCTCATCACCACCCAAAGTGTGTGTTCTATCCCTGAGCTGCCGTAGCTTACTGCTCCTGTACAATAGAATGAGTTTAATGCAAGTGTTGTTTGTGCACAATGACAAATAGTTTCCACTAAAGTTTTGAGATGGCACTGCCAATATTGAGAACAGTGTTATTATTGTGAAGGAGGAAGGTATGACTGAGATAGGAATGAGAGAGATTTTTTTTTAATGGAGTATAGAGGGGGGGGTAGAAAAGTAATATCATCCCTAGCAA
Source organism: Regalecus glesne (assembly GCA_900302585.1). Classification (NCBI taxonomy): domain Eukaryota; kingdom Metazoa; phylum Chordata; class Actinopteri; order Lampriformes; family Regalecidae; genus Regalecus; species Regalecus glesne. The sequence goes on from OMLC01000100.1 coordinate 8,391, forward strand.
AGTTCCTTGTCTCGGACAGGAAAAAAGTCATAATTTGTCACAGTTCACTGCTGTGCATTTTTCAACACGGATTCTATGCCCACTTCTGTGGAAATATGCTCCCAAGTTGCATTTGCTCTTTCCTTCAGGTGTGACTGTGTTATTTTAACATTGCATTGTGAAACCTAAGAGGATTCAGAGGCCACTAAAGCCAATTGGGATTATTTCTCCTCTTCTACCCCCCCATCTTCCATTCTTTCCCCAGCTCCACGATGGTGCTTAACAATGCCTCTGATCGAATGGACCTTTCAGCTCAAGAATCAAAGTAAAAAGACAAAATATTTGGACATGACTGAAATGCACCATGGGTTCCCTCCTGGTTGTTGTCACTTTGAAGTGTCCTTGAGCAAGCAACTGCTAACTAACTGCTCCCCGGGCAACGTGGCTGCCCACTGCTCCTATACAATAGGATGGGTTAAATGCAGCGAACAATGTGCTATGTAAAATGAATAGAGCTTCTTGTTAGTCGAGTCTGTGTGAATCAGTTGAGACATACTTTGCATGATCATTTTTGACAGGAACATCTTAACAATTTACACCACTCTGTACCTTCAACAGTAGGGGGTGAATAAACCACTGTATGCTATATTGCCACGGTGGTACAGCGGGTAGAGAGTATGCCTGGGTGTCAGGTATAGCGGGTTCTATTCCATCATGTAGCTCAGTAAATATGAGGCATTCCTGGTAATATGCTTTGAGTGGTTGTCAGACTAGAAAAGCGCTACACAAGAACAAGACTATTTACAATTTCGTACAATTGGCTCACAAATGCTGCTAACAGCTTACCAGTAATTAAGATCCAGCATGCTCATCCAGCTGTCTGATTTGGAGTTGTATGCTTAAAGAGGATGCTTTTGTCTCTGACTGGCTTTTTTTCCACCAGGGTAGTGCTTGATGTGAATAAGTGTATTTCAAATGTAGCACAATGTAATACGTGAATGAGAGAAGAAGGCAGAGAAAGGAAAAGTAGAGATACCAGATGACGGGGAATAAGAATAGTGTGTCACAGCTCTCTTGACAACCAGCCAGTTGGAGCCATTTGGCATAGTTACTGTTAGCATAGCCTCAACGGAGACCCGGGTCCATCACTTCTTATGCATGTCAGAATTGGGCATTACCCATATGGGCAATTCTGCACGTGACCTTTTGTGTGTTCATTTGTGAAATGACACGTGTGGGTTGTGCAACTGTATTTGCATACCTACATCTGCTTGCAAACTAATGTAGCTGTGTCTTTCTTGGTCCGTATGTCTGTGCATGTGGTATGTGCCTGTGGCTCAAGGTAATGAAGAGCACCTTGCTGTCTGCCTCTCACTTACTTGTAAGCAGTCATTAGCCTCATAGCGGTGACTCCCCTTGGCTCTCCTCCATCAGAATAACTGCAGTGTGAGTTCTGCTTTAGTGTCAGCTGGGGTGATGTCACCGCCTGAGCGAGACAAAACAGACTTAAAGGGGTATTTCCAATAACCACAACTTATCAGTTTTGCCATTTCAAATTCAGCAAATTGTGTCGAGATGCTGCTACTGAAATGCCAATTAAAATAATGCTGGCAGTGCCATGTAAGAGAAGAAGAAGCAGCTTTATTTATGTCATTGCACATACATATAACGAAATTTGTGCTCTGCATTTAATCTTATTCTATAGATACAGTAGTAGAATATGTGCTTCAGGAACTGATGAACCAGAGGTCGCGGGTTCAAACCCACCACGGGCCACCAGGAAGGGCATCCAGCCTTAATCCCCCAAGCTCCATCTAAGTCCATGCCCCCCCCCCTCACAATATGGAGTCTAAGAGCCACAGCACTCGTGGAGCAGTTAGGGCTTCAGTGTCTTGCTCAAGGACACTTCAACACCCTATCTGACACCCTCTGACAGATATGCAAATTTATTAGCATTGTTTTCCATGAACAGTCCCCTGCAGGCATGAATGATTGACAGCAGTGTTTTTAACCCGCATCAATTGGTCTGTCAGCACACCAGGATATCTGAATGACGTCCACATCCCTGTACAGACTTTATGTTTTGAAAGAAAAATATCCGTATTTGCATCTTATCTTTGGTGTGTCCAAGGCAAATCTTGTTTTTGTATTTGTTTCTCTCCAGAGCATATCTATCCGAAGGCAACTTATGTAAACAGTGGATTCCTTCATTTGTTTTCAATTTGCACTTTGTTCCAAATGGAACATGAGCCACACTTAGAGAAATGCAGTTCCCCGAGTGCACAGCTAGAATGAATGACAACAAAATCCTGTTAAATCCTGCTTCACTGCATGGTAAATACTTAATGGAATAACATGGGCATTGGCCAGTGTCTTTCTTTCACAGTAACGGAGTGCATGTTTTCACCTTGTAGCATAACCTTGGTCTTAAAATAGCTCCTGTTGAATCTTAAATGGCAGCATGGATTAGTCCTCGATGTGACAGATAACACGACTTTATATGGGGCTGCATGGCTTTGTTTACCTATACTATACTGAGAGCCAGGAAAGAGCGATGATGGAATCCCAAATAGGATGTTGGCATGGTCAAGAAATCCTAAAATTCAAATGCTCTTTTCATCCGTCCATCCATCATTTACTGTTTATCTGATGTTTGGTCTTAGAGTCAGACTGGAGCTTAAACCAACCCTCATTGGGTGAAAGGCAGGGAAACACTCTGGACAGGGTGACATTCATCGCAGAGATAGCAGTTCAGTGTCTTGCTCAAGGACATCTCGACACACTCTCTGAAGGAACTAGGGATCGAGCCACCAATCGTTCGAGCACCAGTTGACCATCCAACCGCCTGAGCCATGCCACCCCAGACGATTTGTATCTTGTTGTGGTTGATGGCTGATGAGCCATTTCAGTATTCTTAAATTTGAATAGAAGTTAGATCCTTTCATTCATCACGTCTCCAAGATCATATTTATTTCCTGTGCATCGAAAGGCACCATAAAACTGTAGGCAAGTTGCTTGTAATAATATGCTGTAGAGGGATGAGGACTACCAACCAGGGAACAGGCTCAAAATTAGCATCATTGTCAAAACTGAAACATTATTCCAGGATTGTTTGATATTGACAACTGTGCAAATCAACCTAGCAAGACATCATCAGTAGTACTCTAAAAAAGCCTTCTCAAAAATACATCAGTGAAGGTCTTCCAGCTCTGTCTTGTTTACAAGAAAAACATAAATTTGTATTATCTGCTAGGTTGAGGACCGATTCATGCCACCATTTAATATTCAACAGTGACAACTTGAACTATTTAAAGACCAAAACAAGATAACCTAATGAAGTGCACTCAAATGTACCTTTCAATGAATCTTCCAACATGTCAATCAAGGTAACCCAAATCCTCCACCAATGATGCTCTGCTTGACCCCTGTTCACGCTATTTCTAATGTGCAGAACTTCACTGCCAGCCAGTCACTGATATCATTTATAGTTGACACCTCTGTACTTAACTGTTTGATTTTCCGCCCCCTGTCAGTTTGAATAGATAAGATGAGATTAGATTTACTTTATTAGTCCTCATGAGGAAATTCATCCTCTGTATTTAATCCATCGCAACACACACTAGAAATAGCGGGCAGCCATGTAGGAATGGGCATATGCCATGCAGCGCCTCAGGACCAACTCTAATTCTTTTCTATCCAGCCGAACGTGCATGTCTTTTTGATGGAGGGAGGAAACAGTGCGAACCACTGGGCCACCATGCTGCCCCAAAATTAGAGATATCCTCACATTATGGTGGGATGTGGAACATGAACCTCAAGTCCATGGACGTCCTGAAAACCTTCAAAAATACAGTTCAATTGTCTTTGATTCATTGTGTGTGGCATGACTCGGGTACTGTTTTGATGGTGAAGAGGGGAGGACCAGAAATCTCCCTGAGGCTCTTACCTCCAACCGGATTCAGTTACTTCTTGGCCTGTTTTCATATGTGAAGGTTTTCCCATCACCCACACTCACGATCATGATGTAGATGTGATATCTCTGTTACTGTGCTCTACACCGGCTGCTATTACACCGCAATTTCCCCCAGTGGGACTAATAAAGGAATATCTTATCTTATCTTATCAATGTAGTGAAGTAACTGCACAGGCTTCTTTATGACGAAAGCCTCAGAGCTGTTTGAAAAGGGACAGGGTTGCGCACATTCAGAAAGCAATGTTTTATCAAGTCACATTCATGATTTGTTTGGAAAAGCACTCAATCAACCCAAATTCCTTTCCAGGGCCAGTTCACAGTCTTTGATGATGTGTTTGTGGAGGCAGAAAGCCACTGTTGAATGTGCTCTTCACTTTGGTTAAACTCCAGCACACAGACAAAGAAGTTAATTCTATACGTCCGTTTGATGAACCAAAGAAGCTGCTCCTGATGGCTCAGGAGGCAGAGCAGGTTATCTAGTAATCAGAAGGTCGCCGGCTCCTTCACAAAGTGTGTTAAAGGTCTTTGAGCAGGACACTGAACCCCTAACTGCTCCCTGGGTGCTGCAGCTGCCCACTGTTGCTATACAATTGGATGGTTTAGATGCCGAGAACTCATTTTGCTGTAATAATAGTAATAATAATAATAATTGTTCCCTCATCAGTTCCACAAGGGGAATTTGCAGTTCTCTACATTTGAGCCATCCTGAAATAGCCTGCAGTTTCCCTGCAAACCAATTTCGAATGAGTGGTTGACAGTGGATGGATGGTGGATTGCACTGCTATTAACTATAATGGTATTGTTAAAACTTTCTACAGGAGCTGTAGAGTGGACTTAGTCAGATCCATGAAAACCCAAATGAAGTCTGTACTGGTAATGTAAGCAGCTGTGACACTGCAGGTAGAGATTAACACCCTAACAGATGTAAGATATTTGTGAGTACAGCAGGAAGACGTGAGCCTCATCCTGATTATTCAGATGTCAGCTGGCAGTCCCTTTCAGTTATGAATCCATTCATTGCCAGGAAAAGTTGTGCATCTGCTTCTTCAATTTATTAAAAAGGACGTTTCTCAAGGATGCACGTTTTGACTGCATTTATCGCCACAAAAGTTAGAGCACACAATAAACCTTTTCACAACACATGTAGCTGTGCCAATCCATAATGTACTCAATATAACATAGTGGTCTGCTGTTTGCCCTTGAGCACTTTCAAAATCAACAGTTTAGGGTTAAATGCACCAAGTGATATGCTTTCTATTTTTCATGAAACACCGGTGCAAAGTAGAAAGCCATGATGGCTTGTTTTGCAAATGTGGACTTGTTTGTGGGTATCTATTGACCCCAAACAATCTCTAGTTGGGAATACGTCCTTTGGAAATGTGTGGAGAAGAGATGCCGGGTATGATAGAAGAATGCGGAATATGGAGCTGCCAGGCAAGAGGAAAGTTAGACAGAGTAGGTTTATGGATGTGATGAAGGAAGACATGCAGGAGGCTGGTGTAAAGAAGGAAGATGCAGAGGACAGGAAGAGATGGAAATGGATGATCTGCTTTTGTGACCCCTAATGGTATCAGCCCAAAGTAGTAGTGGTAGTAGTGGCAGTAGTAGTAATAGTAGACACTGTAAATCAACAATGTAAGATGCATTTGGATTTGCCTGCTGTTCAGCAACCTGACTGCATGTAGAAAGAAACTATTACTGTGAACGGCAGTGTGCGATTTCATGCTCCGGTAGTGTATTTAGATGGAGGGAATGAGAACAGGACATGTACATGGTGGCTGGTGTCCTTAATGATGTTTTCGGCTTTCCATTTGTAGCATGAGGTGTAAATACTTTGCAGTTGTATTAGTTCAATGCCAATTATTTTTGCTGCTGTCTTTACAGTCGTTTGAGTCAGTTTGCAGTCAAGTTTACCTAATTTGCACGGTGATACAGCCTGTCAACAAACTTTCCATGGTTCTGTTGCTTGGTTCTGGTCCGCTGAGACCCTTTGCCTTCACTGCTACCTGTCTGGCAGTGCACCCGACCCCACTGGTTCTTCCTGTAGGTGGTGGGTCTACAGGATGGAGAAGTGTCCACGTTGCTTTTTCGGGCTGAGCCCGGCCGGGCTCCGTGGTAAACTCAGCCACCAGGCGCTCGCTGACGGGCCCTCTTTCTGAGCCTGGCTCCAGACCAGGGCCCCGGGCTTCCTCTGGGCAGGGTAACGTCACTTCTTTTTAGATCTTTCATTGGGTTTTCTTGAACCATTCTTAGTTTGGTCCCTCACCAGAGACCAATTTACCATGTGAGACCCTAACCGGAGCACAAGGCTCCAGACAACATAACTCTCGGGATCATAGAGACACTCAAACCTCTCATCCACGATAAGGTGATGGTTCCTCGGAGAGGACGTTCCATGGTACTGCAGTAAAAGTTCACAAACTTTTAGTTTGAGTACCAAAACTCATAAGATGCCTCAGAAAATATAGTATCTGCTTTGTATTCTTATTTTCTCTCATCCTTCTAAAGTCAAGAATGATTTATTTTGTCTTACTTCCACTTCTGATCTTCCACTTCCCTTTTATAGTTCCTGTCATCACTGTTGCTTATTAGTCCAATCACCCTGGTGTCGTCTGCAGATTTAATAATGCTGTTTTCATATTTGGCAACACCTGTGTAGACAGACTGAACAATAGGGGAATGACTTATGTTTTATGTTTTATGTTTTAGATGGCACCATCTACAGACCTGTTGGAACAGTAGGCAAGTAAGGGTAGGGTTAATTAGGGTTGAGAGTAGCGAGGTATGTCAAATGTGTATGAGGTGTAACCAGAATTTCCTGGTACTAGGAAGTAACAGAAGTCAAAGCAACAGGTCAGTAATCATTGAGGAAAGAGAGGCGTTTTGAACCACACACTGATATGGAAAGATTAAAAATCTCAGTAAAAATCTGAGATAACTAAGATAGTTATGTCTTGAGGACATACCTTAATATCCTGTGAAAACAAAAAACTATAAAATTAAGTAATCACAGTATAGGTTTGACTACTTCATAGAAAAACATGATATTGCTAATAAAGGTACATGGTGGGATCATCATTGAAATCATGATAATTTAATCTGGAGTAGGTAAATGTTTCATGAAACTACTTGGTTTAAGGATTGGGGTTATCTTAAAAGAGAAAAAGGGTTTTGCGCCCATATCCCCCTTGCACATTAAGATAACAGGGAATTCCTGGCCATTGATATGCTGACATGTTACAAAGGACAACAGACTCCTTGAGACTGCTGAAAAAAATAGATTTTTTTCTTCCTCTGTGGCAAGTGCTGTTAATAACCTCCACTTCACTTAAACCTCAGAGCACCATGCTTTGAGATCGTACCTACTTCACTTAATTGACTTTTAGCTTGATACTGCCGGTTATGATCCTCTATAAACTACCTGAAATCTTTGATTGAATTTCCTCCTTACCCATTGACATTCCATCAGGAAATCAACTTGCCAATGTTACTACAATTCTGGGACATTTGTGGATCGTTATGTCTATGCAAAGGATGCCAAAACTGCTGAGCAATTTGAAGTGTTCCTCGAAACATCCCTTAAGGCAGGTATATTTCTGAAGGAAGATTTTCAATTTGCATTATTGCAAGATTTCAAATGGGGCAGCAACACTTTCTGTTTTTAATTTCTATCTGACAATTTTGTATTCAAATCACTCAGTTGAAATGGATGACATTCTGCTCTACTGAAACCTTCAGAATAAGCGGTCACAGTGTATTGTTGAGCGACACTTAAGTATTGGAAATATCAAATGCACATTAAACTTTGGGTCTCCTCTAGATCACTTTCTATGAGCCCCATTTCCCCATCTTCTAGATGCTCCCACTGAGATATAAAAAGGCACTTTCCTCCTCCCTTCTTCTGAAGGGGATCTCTCATCATAGGTGATTGCTCATCTCATTCCCGATTAGCTCTGGACATTTAGATATGTCATTCAATCAAATGACTCTTGTATTTCAAGTGTGCTCTGATATTAGGGCGGAATAGCTCAGAAGGTAGAATAGTCATCTAGTAGTCAGAAGATTGCTGGTTCATTCCCGGTTCCTTCGGAAATCATGTTGAAGTGTCCGTGAGCAAGACACTGACCCCCTAATTGGTTGAAACAAGAGATGAAAATTAGCCTGTTGGCTAAATTGGGCAGATCTACATACTAAATGTTAATTAATATTCACTCTTCCAGTAAAGCAGATTATACTATTATTATTATGATTATTATTATTATTAAATGTTGACAACAGTTAGATCACAGTATGATAAAATTGGCCAATTATGTAAAATTGTTCATTTTAAAAGTCTAATTTATTATGGACTCCAAGTAGATAATTGCTCATAATCTAGTCACAGCTAACACAAACCTGGTGTAAAAGAAGCCATTTGAAGCCATTTGACATTCAACCTCTATCCATTCATTAAATCCCTCAAATTCTTGTCTTGTGCTAATGTGGTAATCTGTTTATACATGCTAAATAATCCAGGTAGGGAGATCACAGAAAACGTGAATCAGTTCCTCTGGACACAACTTTTTGAGAGATACCTTTCATCACTCATACAGGTGACCTCTTCAGTCTTTGTCTTCAGTTACCACTGAAGATATTTTTTGGCAAACATGTCTCACTGTCATATATGAATATACAATATGCACTTCATATCTTTAAATCCATAGTTTTAGTAAATTGAAAGTGAAATTATTTCCAACATGGAAAAAGATTTGATGCAGTATGTAATAGAATCCTCCATTTATTCAGATCTAGACTGTGATTGAATTGAAAAAAAAGATGTCTTCCTCACCCATGAGACTGAAAAGGAACTGAGATGTGTTTAATTTTAGTAATATGTCAGTGTAGAAATAAAATAAAACAGAGAATGTTTCCAATTGACTGGAGGATGTCACCAAAGGGGGTGTGTGAGAGCTGTGCTGACTTCCTCTCAGTTGACTGACACAATTTTCCGCTACACCTACCGATTAGCTGTGTGATGCATTGTAAATGCTGCAGTGTTTCTGAGTAAGCCCCTACTGAGGCCAATGAAACAATGTTGTGTCTACATTGGTTTAGCTAAAAATACACCTCTGACACAAGATATGGTCCATTGCTGAATGACTCGGGCCTCGGGTAGAGATGCTAGTACAAACTGCCCAATGCTTATTTTAACTGCTGCGACCAAAACCCATCTGGATAGTCCATGCATCCAGTGGTCTAGCCTGGGTGGGGCCACACGGGTGCTTCCCATTGGCGCAAGTCCTTAGGGGCACAATATTTAAAAAGAATAAAAGTAGTAACAATGAATATAAAAAATAGGGCGCCCTCCCCAACACTTAGAAAATCCCCCAATGTTCAAACATTCAACTCAGGTTTTCAGCGTGACAGTGGAAATACATGTTACCACGTAACATTTTATAATATTTTAGGTAAGATTATTAAAAATCATCCATGAGATCTGGGAACCCTGTCAAATGAGCGTGGCATTTTTATAGAAAGTAAATCTTCAACTGATCAATCCACTAATTGAATTGAATTGTTGGTCTGTGTGTCTTTTTTTTTTTACCCCAAAACTGCTTTTGCATAGGATAGTGTCTGAAGTAAACAACACCAGATTGATGTAGCTTGTAAGAGATGGTCAGAATACTGTGCGTTGAGGACAACGTCCACAAGATGTATCAAAATGACTGGATCATGTCCCTTGTCCCTTGGTCTTCTTCTGTTTTTTCCTTCTTGCCTGGCAGCTCCATATTCAGCATCCTTCACCCAATTTACCCTGCATCTCTTCTCCACACATGTCCAAACCACGTTAATATTGTCTCTCTCGCTTTGTCTTCGAACATGAACCTGAGCTGTCCATGTGTAAGAGATAATGATAACGTTAGATATTGAGTCATAACTAGTACAAATAGAAGTATTATTGCTATCATATTTTAGCATACTTTACAGTACTTTTTGCATGGTGACACGTTCACTTGCTATAGCTTACTCATACCGTCATGTATGTCTCATGGCTGAATGTGCTCACCGAGATTGTATGGGAGGGGGGCGTTCATTCATTCTCTCCCTGTTTACTCTGGAGAGAGGCTGGATCAATAGCAGGGAGCGCTACATCAGGCAAAACTAATTTCTGGGGCGGAGGTCAGGCAGTTTACCCATTCTTTATATCGTGAAGCCTTTACACACACGCACACGTACATGCACACCGAGGGCTAAAAGGTGACACGTGTGAGGAGCTATCTGAAGCTGTCTCCTGTCAAACCAGGAGAGCGGAGGGAAAATATTCCAACTTCAGGTCAGGGTTAGACATTTCGTTGTTGTTACTTGTGCTGTTTTTATAGTTTTTACCATTACTTCTGCTTTTCAAGTGAAAATCTAAAAGTACACCAGCAGGATGGTCGAATAGTTACGAGATCCGTTTTCATTTGGGGGATCTAGGTTCAAGCAGTGTCAGCAGACATTTGTCCTGCTGAAGACAGCCAACAGTTGTATGCTGACCAGCTTAACAAGTGCTGCCCTGCAAACATACAAATATAATCATATTCTGAGGGCCCCAGCTGAGAGCTTTTGTTAGTCAGCAAACGTTGATTGATAGTATGGTAAAGCCAGTCTTATTTTTCCATTGTAGTTTAGTGAACTGTGTTCTCTGAATTAAACCCATCCTATAGTATAAGAGCATTAAGGAGCTAGCTGCATGGTGCACAGGGGCATGTCGATGTTCACTCAGCCCTATTTCATTGAACTTAACCTAAACTCAAGTTAACTGATTGTAACTTGACTTGACCTCAACTGTCACCTAGCCTTAACCCAACGCTTGCCTTAAGCTAGCTATAACCAATGACTAACCCATGGGGACGAGGGACCCCATCAGCATCGTAGCTGCACATTTCTGTTCTCCTGTGTTTTGCTTATAAATACTAGCGATAGATTGAAGAGGCTAATTGCGAGTTGCATCCAGTGGTTGTTGGGATTATTTCAAAGCATTTGCAATTGCCTGCTGGCAGTGGTTAGCTCTCTGTGTGTGTGTGTGTGTGTGTGTGTGTGTGTGGGTGCACGAGCGTCAGTCACTGAGCTGCTGTTCGCATGTACATCCACGTTTCTCTCCTCTCCAGAGATTTTTGTAGTCTTTCCTGTTCCCCTCTCTAGGCTTAGCTTTCTGTCTCTCTTCCCCACTCTCCTTGTCATCA
>OMLC01000103.1:0-26523 GCA_900302585.1 Regalecus glesne
CATTAAAGAAAAAAACAGAGTAAAACACGTACACAAAGACTTGGGGTGGCATAGCTCAGTGGCAATCAGAAGGTTGCAGGTTCGATTCCCGGTCCTGCATACAGCATGTCGAGGTGTCCTTGAGCAAGACACTGAACCCCTAAATGCTTCCCGAGCGCCATATGTTGGCAGCTCACTGCTCCTATACAATTGGTTGGGTCAATAATGCAGAGAAATCCAAATTTCCCCTTGCGGGACTGATAAGGGAATCATTATTATTATTATTATTAAGTTGACCAAAACTGTTGCAGCTTCTCCATCAATGAGAGGATCCACTCCTTTGGATGTGGCTGCCTCTTCAGTCATGGATAACAATGGCCTGGCTTTGGCCCTGGAGGAGCCTGACTTAGACAAGGTAAGATTTAGCCTTAACTTTTGTCCTGCTGTTGTGAGTGAGTTTAAGATAACATAGTATCTAGATGGCTGATTCGGTTAACATGCACCTACGTTGGGGCTGAGCAGCATTAGAAAAATAAAATCTACATTTTGATATTTGTATTTTTATTGTAATATTAAAGAATGTAAAAGAAATGCATAAATTCACAAAATACATCCACTCCTAGAGAACATTCTGGGTCAACACAGGGAAATAATGTTCTATTTATTAATATGTATGACCGTCATGGCAAACTGGTGAGTTGATTTCTAGAGGGAACAATACGACATCTATCAAATTATTAGATCAGACCGTTATTTGTTGGATTTACTAGAATATTTTCTACATGAGTTGTTATAAAAAAGCAGACTGTCTCAGATTTTTTTTAGCCTAATGTGTCTTAACCTAAACGGGCCCAATAGATCTTACAATGTGTATGTTACAATGTTGATTCTGAAACTATTTATTCTTCAGTCCTAATTTACATACAAATCAGGGAATGCATATTTTTCATTGATGTGATTTTCTGTACCTTTAGGTGGTAACCTACTTGGCAGGATGTGGTCTCCAGAGTTGTCCCATGCTCCTTGCTAAAGGATACCCAGATATTGGCTGGAACCCCATTGAGGGAGAACGTTACCTCTCTTTCTTACGCTTCGCTGTGTTCGTCAATGGTATGACTAGTTTCTCTCTCTCTCTCTCACACACACACGCACACACACTCCACACATTGAAGAAAGTATACCGTGTGTCAGACTAATTATTGGCCAGCATAGGCTGAGACAAGTTGACAAGTTAACCTCTTTCATCCCGCCAAGTCTGCCTGGAGGTTTAGCCTTGGGCTCAGTACTCGTTGAGCCCAATGGGGAAGTCTAGCTCTTTGTTCAGATTTTGGAAATGTGGAAAAGTCCCTGGTCGAAAGACTCTACAAGTAATTATTTTGCTTCCTGACTTTGAGGTGCCAATTTGTTAGATGAATCGTATGCTTTTTTATGCCCATTGCTCTTCAATGTTTCATTAGAAATATGTTATTTGATATAATGTGTTAGATATCAATAATGCAAGTTTATATGCTTGCATGTATTCATCCACATCCAACCATGTGACTTTGTGTGTCTGTGTGTGTGCTCCAGGTGAGAGTGTGGAGGAGAACTCCAGTGTGGTTGTCAAACTGGTTATCCGTCGTCCTGAATGTTTTGGCCCTGCCCTGAGGGGAGAAGGGGGAAATGGCTTGCTGGCAGCCATGAAGGAGGCCATCAAGATTTCAGAGACTCCAGCTCTGGACCTGCCAGGATCTGTGCAGGGACTCAGCTCTGACGGGTAATTCTCAAAGGCAGGAACAGCTAATGAAGCAAGTGTTTGGACTTATTTTTTTAGAAAAACACTAAGTATATTCCATGTGGGTTGTTACTGTATTATCTACTGCTGTTGTTGCAACACCAAGGGATCATTTGAAAACTATGTCTATGGTTGTGTCAACAGGTCAGCTGATGATGATGATGAAGAGGAGGTGGTCCACATGGGCAATGCCATCATGTCCTTCTACTCTGCCCTTATTGACCTGTTGGGACGCTGTGCCCCAGAAATGCACGTAAGTATCAGTGTCTTACCATTTAGATTCATTTCATTTTGTTTTGCTGCTACCCTCATCCTGAACTCACACTTCTTTTCAATTACTTCCTTTGCCTCCCCTCAGCTGATCAACAAGGGGAAAGGAGAAGCGCTGCGAATCCGTGCCATCTTGCGCTCCCTGGTGCCCACTGATGACCTAGTTGGCATTATCAGCATACCCCTCAGAATGCCAATTATCAACAAAGGTGCTCATCCAGGAGGTTTTGCTCTATTTACACATGACAGCACACAAAAAGTGTTCATCAATCCATCAAGGGGCCATTTCGCATTTACTTGTTAAGTGCAGAAGGACATCAACTTTAAAGGACAACCACTAACAAAAAGTGAATATTCAAAGTGAGGTGGAAGGATATTGAATTCATCTTGCTTCAGTGCCTCATCAGTGGAGCATTTTACTGCTCAATCTCATAGCTTTGAGTGAGGCAGCTCATTTCTGTAGCAGGCCGTTTTGCTCTATTGATTGATCTTAATAAGTATGGTGGCACTTGCCTCTTCAATTCACTACTGCGAGGGCTGCCTATGGGACAAACCTGTGACTACAAACATGCAGCAGAAGCAGTGAGTGATGGTTCCACCAGAAAACTCTCATCCACAAGTTGAATACTACCCAATGAATACACATGACTCTTAATCCAAAAGTACTTGTCACTATGTATAGGCTATTCTGACTGGATTCCCTTGTTTCACATCAACTCTTGGCCCCACAATGAGGATTACGCTGATAATGACAGTGAAGTCAATTTGTGCTTGAGTTGTAAAATAAGTCTTGTTATCTCTATGATTTCACCTTATTATTTCCTTATCTATTATCTGCTTTATTTGTTCCTCTCTTGGTCTGCTACACCCAGATGGGTCGGTAACTGAGCCAGACATGTCAGCCAATTTCTGTCCAGACCACAAGGCCCCTATGGTACTGTTTTTGGACAGGGTGTATGGTATTGAGGACCAGAGCTTCCTTCTCCACCTGCTGGAGGTGGGCTTTCTGCCGGACCTTAGAGCCTCTTCTTCACTGGACACGGTAGGTGGAACCAACAATACCGAGGGCAAAAGTTATTGAATGGACTGGCTCCTTTACACTAGCATCATCACAGAGTCCAATGATCAATATTGTTCAACAACTTTTCATAATGAGGAGACCTTCATTAAGCTTCTGTTCAAATCTCTGTTCGGTCAATTTAAAGCAAATATTAGATGAATATATAAAAGAAATAGGTTTGCCTGTATATTTCTGCTTTCTATATGTATTTCTGAAACTCAAGTTTATTTTTTTATCTCGGTAGTTTAACTGTTTTTCGTATTTCCCATTTTATAAGTTCTTACTTCCATCTCTAATATGTCCTGTAGTGTTGATTTTCCACTGATGATTCAATTCATTTTATTCCAAATATCAGCAAAGTTTTATGTTTGGTATTGAAGGAGTGGAAGTAAATTTCAGACCAACTTTGATATTGAGATTGGGCAAATCTGAAATGTTATTTAAAATGAATTTCAATGTAGTCAGAGCTTGTGGGAATAGTGCAGTCTTCCATTGCAGCGTTGGGAGTGTATGATCTGAGTGTGTGTTAATGTATGTGCATGTTTATGCCATGCATTAAACAGATTGACTCTGGCGAAGAACCAAGGAGGGAGGGCTGCAGAATCCCTGCCCTAAGCATAACCCATCAGCCACAATTGGTACTTAGTGATGTCAAGCAAAACAGAATCCCAATCCAAAGTTAGAGGCACACAGGGTGACATACTAAAACGCTGGTCATGCATTCGCAAGTCAGAGGCTGCTTGATTCAAATACAGCACATCACTGGGGGCTGTATGTGTGTTTCTCTTTTGAATTGAACTGCCCCTCCTCAGTTTAGCACTGTGATTCTGTTTTCACTCCATCACACCAAGCATGTGAAGTTGTATGTTAATACTTTGTTATATGGAAGTTTTCATTTGGAAATCATCTTTTTTTGAGGAATATTTTTTACACTGTAAGATCTTACATATGTTGTTTACATGAGCAGGATGTTTTAACCCTCTAAAGTCCACACCTAGTTTCGTTTGCAGTGGTTTCTTTTGAGTGTTGAGGTGTCACACAAAATCCATATAGGCTATTTAAATGTGTATTTCATGGTCTTGGATGCCTACTGTTACATTTTTGATAGATTACATTTAGAGAAAGTACATCTCGGCAACAACTGAATGCTTTTCTTTTGAATTTCCAGGGGAAGCTTGTTACTTCATGTTAGCCTTGTACATGCAATTAATTTTTAAAAAGTCCCATTACAAATTGGACAGAAATATCTTAATAGATTCACATCATTTCTTTCACAATTTCAGGGATCCAAGTTCTCTCTGTCATTGACAAACCTCAAATGCGTTTATTTGACATCAAAATGAGTTGGAGCCGTTCAAAAGGGCCATCAGTAACAAGTTATTATGAGTATTATTTTTTTTATCATTATTGATAACATAAAGACAGCTCACTGGCATAAGATGATGTATCATGATGTTAACACTTGGCATTGAAAGGTTAAACTGGCAATTAAAACTAGTCATTTGACATTCTAGATGTCAGAATTCAAAATGTTGATGTACCTTTCATGTCTTGTTTGTACCTTGACCTTCTCTCCTTACAGGAAGGACTGCGTACAACCGAGACGGCGCTAGCCATGAACCGCTACATCGGTTCTGCTATGTTACCGCTCCTCACCCGCTGCGCCCCCCTCTTTGCTGGCACCGAGCACTACGCCACACTCATAGACTCCACCCTGCATACCATCTATCGGCTTTCCAAAGGCCGCTCACTCACCAAGGCCCAGAGAGATGCAATTGAGGAATGCCTGCTGGCTGTATGCAAGTAAGCAGCATTAAAATAAACTGACTGACAAGAGCTGAACAAAGTTTTTGTACACATTATCCCAAGGTTATGTGAATATTTTATTGAATTGTGCAGACTATTGTAACTACATGCCAGCGTGCAAACAATGGTGATATCTCATCTTATAGGAATATCAAACCATTAAGCCAGATAATCAATAAAGCTTTATAGTGAATTTTACTGTATCAGCTCCCTAGGCTCTTCGATGAGGATCACGGCTTCCCGGAAATATCTTTGCATCTTAATGCCATCATAACTCAACAAGACAAAAATGTTTGATGCTTGGAAATAATACTGGGTAAGGCCACTTAGAGCTGTGCTCTTATCTGACATTCATTATTATGCAGGTACCTTCGTCCTTCCATGCTGCAACAGCTGCTACGTCGCCTCGTCTTTGACGTGCCCTTGCTGACCGAGTACTGTAAGATGCCTCTCAGGGTAAGCATCATATTCCTCAATTTTCCAACTTTCTCACCCCTTATCTATTCTTTATCTCCCCTATTCTCTCATTCTCCAGTTGTTCTGGGACTCAGTTTATCCTCTTTTCTTTCTGACTGTCTGCCTGTTTGTCTGACTACCTTTCAACCTGTCTGTCTCACCACCTTTGTGTCTGTCCTTCCAGCTTTCAATCTGTATTTCCAAATGTTTGTCTGATAGCCAGTATGACTGCATATCTTCTGTCTGTCTAACCGCAATCCATGTATCATTTGTTATCTTATTCTTTTTTTTTCTTTCTTTTCTTCTTTCTTACTCTATATCCCCATTCCTGTTCCCTTTTCTCTGGCAGGTAAAAACCAACCTAGTCTGACATCTGTGTTCCGGTCACTGTTTGTTGCTTAGCCATGCTTCACTGCCTCGGTTTATTAGTTTGTCAGCCCGCTGGGTGGTATGCTCCTTTATTGTCAACCACCAATGCTCCGCTATACCTTTTCTCATACATTACTGCTATTTAGTTTGCCCCCCCACATTCTTTGTGCAAACTCACATGCACATGTGCGCACAAACACACACACATACAGACACAGACGTACACACTCTCCTCCCCTATTCTTACTGTTAATCAGGTTTGAGCTTTAACATGGCCAGCTATGGAATAAAAACCCAAAGGGGTGCAGTCTGCAGTCTGCGGCCATATGATTAAAAGCTTGTCAGCCCCACTGCCCCGCTCTGTCCATCTGGCCACAGGGGAGTAATATTGGTGGTGTAATAGTGTGTGACTGGACTGTGAAACACTAGACACAGTTGTTCACTGCTTTCATGTGCATATGTGTCTTTAATTCATGTCGTGTGGAGGAGAATTGATTTCCCTTGATGTATCATATGCTATAAGTGCATGGCACCCTGCCAGCATGTATGTGAATGATCCTTTGTCAATAGCATGAGTTTCTATACATGTTTATGCTACAAGATCTGCATCAACCTAATAATGTCTGTGTATTTGCAAAATGCAGTGGCGGTACTGTTGTAGTCCATTCTCTGATATTGTCCATAATGTTTAACCTTTACTGTCTTTGTGTCCATACCCAGCTGCTAACCAACCACTATGAGCAGAACTGGAAATACTATTGCCTGCCCTCAGGGTGGGGAAGCTACGGCATGGCTTCTGAGGAGGAACTGCTCCTCACCAAGAAGATCTTCTGGGGCGTATTTGAGTCTCTCTCCCAGAGGGTGAGGGTTTCTCATCTCTGTCCTATCGGATAGAGAGAGCATTAGGGTTCATCAAGCTATTAGAGACCCCATAATATGCGGGCTTAAGCACTCCCAGCTTTGATCAAATAGTGCTGACAATGTCATTACAGCTGGCCAGTGGTTCAGATCCTCTTCTGGGTTCACGCTGATCAGAGCAGTGTTTTTCTTTTGAATTGTATTTGTACTAATCTCTTATTGCTTAGGTTATGTTTTGGCATCTGTACAAATCCTTACACACACACACACACACACACACATATATATATATATTCTGTACTGGCTTAATTTGATTTTATTTTTGTCAGATTGGTAATCAATGTGCTTATGGGATTGTGTACTTTTCCGAATCATTTACTTCAAATTAGATAGTTCCGTCTACTCTTAATTAAGTCATACTGATAAGGGTATTGGTGTGTTGATACACACAACTTGAGGTCTCTCTGTTTGGCTGACGTCTACACTCTGCACACCTTTTTAAATGCACATACATGAAAATAAAAACATGGCCTGAAGCTAGCCTGAAGCGTCAATATTTAGACAGCCTTCATTGATCAGAAACTGTTGGCATCAAATTACTTCAGCTCTGGGAGTACCTTTGCATTTAATTATTTTGTTTGCTAGACTCCAACTTTTCTCTCTTTCTTTGATTTTTCTAGACTTTGGACTTCACTGATGAAAACAAATTTTGGATGGATTGTGTGTTAAAATTTACACTTTCACATTCAACAGAGGATATCTCTCTCCTTGCAGAAATATGATCCGGAGCTTTTCAAGATGGCCATGCCCTGCCTCAGTGCTATAGCTGGAGCTCTGCCTCCAGACTATGTGGATGCTTCTATAAGTACCACCATGGAAAAGCCTGTTTCTGTAGATGCTCAGGGCAACTTTGACCCCAAACCCATCAATACAGCCAGGTAAGCCATATTTGAGCCAGACATCCATGTGAAATATGACACCAATTCAACATAAAAATAAAGAAACTAAGTGGTCCATATAGTATGCACCATCACTTTGATTAAATGCATATGGCTATTCGTCTTTATGACTATGCATCCACATAAACCTTTTCAAGCATGCTACTACAGGTGGGCTAGACATACACATTAAATGATTAATTTGCATGCTGTCTTCACAGCATTTCTCTACCGGAGAAACTGGAGTATTTTGTCAACAAATATGCAGAGCATTCCCATGAAAAATGGTCTGCAGAAAAGGTAATGCCAAATGACAAACCTCTCTACCTGGGAATATGGGGTATCAGACGATGTGATATAAAACTTGGGAGGACACAAAGCTATTCTATGGACAATTTCTGATGTACTGATTCAGAGGGAAAAGTCACTTTTAACAGGGTGCTTTTTTCTATTAAAGGCCAACTGCCATGTCATATTTAATGACAGGTGTAATGGTAGGTCTTAAAGAAATTGTCCACACACACACAACTAGTCACACTCAAACACACATAACACTTCTAAAATCAACTGAAAGCCATTGTTGTCATTAAAAGGTGAAAGATGTCAGTCCAGATGAAAACGTTTACTTCACTCTGCCTTTTATTTGCTGTATAGTAGACTACAACAGTTTACTGCACCCCCTGGTGGCTCAAATCTGCTCAGGTCTTTTGGATTAAATCAAATAAATATCCATGTACAATATTGGAGCTTCCATCGTTGCTCAAGTTACTCCTTAGAGGACCCCTTCTCCTTCCTTCCTCCTGCCTCCTGTGTGTTGATGGATGTTTTAAAATGTCAGAGAAGGCTGAGAACAACCAGGACTAAATGTGCCATAACTGCAATGTTTTTGTCCATGGTTCAACCTAATCCATTACCCAGCTTTACAGATGATGAATCATACCTCTATAAAGCTCTCAGGGGAACATTGTGAATCCCTTTGTGTTTTATGCTTTAGGTACAGCTGGGCTGGAAGTATGGGGACTGTGTTGAGGAAAAGGCTAAGACTCACCCTCAGCTCAGGACATACAAGGCCCTGACAGAGAAGGTACTATAAGACAATGGAGAACATCAGATCTATGAATAAGAAAAGTATACCATAGCTCAAATGTCAAATTGTTTTTATCCATGCACCCTTCCTCAGGAGAAGGAGATCTATAGATGGCCAATAAGAGAGTCTCTGAAGAGCATGTTGGCTATGGGATGGAACATTGACAGGACCAAAGATGGAGAGAGCATGTCTCTACAGCGAGAAAGTGAGAAGATGCGAAAAATCTCCCAGATTTCTCAGGTACATAGGATACTAATGCATTCTCATCACACGGGGTTCATATACTGATGTTTTGCCAAAGTGTCAGACTGATGCACAAGATACACTTTGACAGCTGCATGACACATGGCAGTTATTCCACAGATTTCAGTTTGCCACACAGGTTAGGTAATGGTTAGGTTTTAGTTTAAGAGTAGGTAGTAACTAATTTGGTGGATCTATCAATGAGATGAGAATGGGCTCAGGGTTCTACAATTATAATACTACCAAAATAGGTCTGAGTTTAAACTAAATCTTCTTGCTCCGGAAAAAATCTTTGAAACTGCCTCATTGGGAATCCTTCTGGCAAAAATGTGCCTTATCTGCTACAACTTTGTGTTTAAATTTTGACAGGCAAATGGTTTCAACCCAAGTCCAATAGATACAAGTAACGTGGTTCTGTCAAGAGAATTACAGGTGAATGACCCTTTGTTTGTTTTATTACTTTTGAATAGTGAATAGATGAATAGAGATATTTTTTGGAATCTATTGGCTGTCGTGGGTGTGGAAGCCTAAATCACTGAGATGCGTCACGGTTTTTGTCTTTGAATCCAGGCTATGGTGGATGTGGTGGCAGAAAATTATCATAACATCTGGGCCAAGAAGAAAAAGAGTGACCTTGGAAGCAGAGGTGATTTTCTAATAACGTTGTTTATCCAAGCAAGGCAGGTACTAACTTTTATCACAGAGGCATATTGCAAGACGGCCATGGTTGGCAGAGATTTAGTTAACAGTAGGCTGACTGTGGTTTTGGGTTGTTTCAAGGTGGGGGAACACACCCTCTGTTGGTGCCCTATGACACACTGACAGCCAAAGAGAAAGCTCGAGATCGAGAGAAGGCTCAAGACCTGTTTCGCTTCTTGCAAATCAATGGCTATGCCATCACAAGGTAAAAACACACAAAGCACACAATCTGTCTACAATTAAGACATTACACCAGCATCAGGAATCACCCATGTAAAGAGTGTGTTTATCCATCTTTATTTTATGTATATATTGAAAGGGGACCATATCCAGCTTTTTACATAAATGTCACCATTTGATGCACCACACCAGATTATAGCATCAAGTTAATTCACATGTGCAGTCCCTTGGCAGATCAATCGGAAAAATTCACAATACATACAATACCAGATAATTTAAGCCTGTAAGACTGAGCTAGACTTGACTGTTCTTTAAAAGTAAAGAAATTTATTTTGATGCCGTTTTAGACATGCAAGGTTGTTGAGAGATGGTTGATGCATAAATCATCCATCTCAATTCAGGATAACTGTCAGGAAAGAAAAGTAAAAATCAATTCACTCTGAATATCCATTTATATCTTCTGTCACTCTGTGCTGTAGAGGTCTGAAGGATATGGAGCAGGACTCCTCTTCAATGGAGAAGAGATTTGCGTACAAATTCCTTAAGAAGCTGCTCAAGTATGTTGACTCAGCCCAGGAGTTCATTGCTCACCTGGGTAAGCAGAAGCTTTATTAATACCAAGGCAGGTGGTTGATAGTACTGCCACTTACAGCTTGGTTCCCCTGTTACCTCAGAAATGTGTTCAGCATATCAATTAGATAGGCTAACTCACTTGATACCTTTAAGTTGAGAATTAAACCTCATCTTTTTTCATTTATTTTGCAGCTTACCTTATCCTCATTTGTCTGTCACAGCAATCTCTTAATATCTTCTCTGTCTCTGGTTCTTGCTGTCTTTATTTATTATGTCTTTCATCAAAGTTTCTTGCTTCAGAGCAAAGTGTGGCACTAATTGTGTGACTAGGACTTTTAGCTAAATTCTGATTCGACTTGACCTTGTCTGAATTTCTCCAATGCTCTTGTGTCAGAGGCCATGGCTTCCAGTGGAAAAACAGATAGGTCCCCTCAC
The DNA here is from genome assembly GCA_900302585.1 of Regalecus glesne. Lineage (NCBI taxonomy): Eukaryota > Metazoa > Chordata > Actinopteri > Lampriformes > Regalecidae > Regalecus > Regalecus glesne. The sequence continues at coordinate 10,728 of OMLC01000103.1, forward strand.
GAGCAAGAAATTAAGTTCTTTGCCAAAGTGAGTATGTGATGAATCAGCTGCTTCCATTGTAAATTGTTAGATTTTCATAGATTGGATATGATCTCACAGTTGTTGCTGTCCTCTCTTAGGTTCTCCTCCCTCTCATCGATCAATATTTCAAGAACCACTCCCTCTACTTCCTCTCCTCACCAAACAAGAACCTGAGCAGCAGTGGGTATGCCTCCAATAAGGAGAAGGAGATGGCCACTAGGTAATACTGCATCACACTCAGTCCACTCATTTACTATCATACTCTTTGACACTCAAACACTCAGATTGATTCATTTCCTATTTACTAAAACAACACTTGGATTTTTTAGAGCAGCTTGCAAGCATGCTCTTGAAGTCTGGACCCTCTATATCCAACTGTTTCTGATTCCACTCATTCTGACCTCTTCATTCTTCTCCTTCTGTCTCTTTTCTAATCATTTACACATCTAGCCTGTTCTGTAAACTGGCAGCTCTTGTCAGACATAGGATTTCCCTCTTTGGTAAGCTTACCTGCTCTTTGACAGCAGCGTTTGTGTGTGGGGGTGCAAAATTATATTTGCTATTTGCTTGTATGTTAAGGGTGCACATCATTTAGTAATGCTGACTGAGCATGTTGGTGCAATTGATAGATATTGATATTACTGATCATGCATATTAATTTTGTGTGTGTGTGTGTGTCTGCGCACGCGTGCGTGCGTGTGTGTGTGCGGGTGCGTGCATGTGTATTTGATGTACCACAGGAAGTGATTCTACCACCATGGTGAGCTGTCTCCATATTCTGGCTCACACCTTGGACACCAGGTGGGCACCACTTATAGGGAACTATCAGTTAATCTTTGTAATAATATTGAAAGTTAAAAATAAACAAATTTATAGCCAGTTGTTCAGTGAAAAAAAACATGTTAACAAAAAACTTTTTAAGAGATCAATAATGATTCTTCATATGTTAAGTTACAAGTCAGAATGAAAACTCTTTGGCCCCCATTACATTATCTACCAAACATTATTGTTTCATTGGGCCTTGTTCATCAATTGTTTGTATGCACTAATTTGTTCTTACACACCCATGGCCTCTTTTAGCCCTGAAGTTTATCTCAGACACCTGTGTAGAACTGAGTAACTCCCAAATTTAGACACCAATTGGCTAACACTGAAGCCTTTTACCACCCTGGATAATTACTCATTGTAAGGGGTAGATAGTAGATGTTAGGTAGAAGGAATTATGGTGGGTAAAAACAAATTTGTTCACGACTGATGAAGCTATAACTTTAGCGAACACTCCACTCTGGCATTTGAATTAGTACAGCAAATTTCATGTACAGCATGTTGCTTAAGGCTTTAAGTGCTCTTTGTGGACCATGCGCTCTTTGTTAATATCCCTCTCATGATGAGGTTAAAATAGTAACGTAATCAGGTGCCTTGCGTATGCTAAGGAGCTATTTTTAAGCCTACTGGCTCTGTCTTTTACTGCTCCTTCTTACAGGGGGAGCATCAAGGCTTTACAATATGTAATCGATTATGGAATGTTGTGAATTGTGAAATGGCTTTGCTAAAAATGGACAAACTTGGATGAAATGATGCTCATACCTCATATGTGATGAAGTAAAGTGGTTGAGGATATAATAATTTCATTTAAGGGTGTGTCCCTCCATGAGTCAACAGCACTACCAATGTGCATATCATCCTCTCATCATTCATTTATCAACCACTTTTTTCTTGGAACAGGACAGTGATGAAGTCGGGGTCGGAGCAGGTAAAGGTGGGTCTGAGGACCTTCTTTGAGAATGCTGCAGAAGACTTGGAAAAGACCTTCGAGAACCTGAAACTGGGAAAGTTCACCCACTCTCGATCCCAGATGAAAGGAGTATCTCAGAACATCAACTATACCACTGCTGCCCTGCTCCCTATACTCACTGCCCTGTTTGAACACATCACTCAGCATCACTTTGGAGTGGACCTGCTATGTAAGTCCATGAACCCTAGACACCATTAAAAGCAGAGTCAGTGTTCCCAAGTGCCTTAAAGTTAGTGTTCCCAGGTGTCCCGGAAAACCTGGAATTTAGTTTGTCATGGAAAACACAGAAAATAATAAATCTGATCTAGCATTCTGAAATATTATTCATCTTATGGAATATTGTTAAGTTAGGTTCTAAAAGGCACATGCATTCTTGTTAGCTTATTTTGGTTCGTGTTTCTTAGCTGATGTTGCGTTGGAGTCTTATGATGGCACTAGGATTGTTATCTAGCTTCTAATGTTGCTCCAGTATCCTTTGTACCTTGACCCTATGCACTTGTACGTAGCTCTGGATAAAAGCGTCTGCTAAATGCCTGCAATGTAAAATTGTATTTCTATGACTGAGATTCTGTTTTTTCAGCTGAGATTGCATGTCAGCCACATTTTTGTAGTAATGCTTCTAATGATAGTTAACACTGAATAATGTCCCCTTCCAGGAGCAAAGGTTGTTGTGAATATCCATCCATAAATCACAGAAACGTTAATCAGAATGAGCGAGTGCCCTCAAAGTGTAAACATGTGGTGGATTACTATTGTTAAGTGTTTCCAGAATACATACCATTCAAATACAAGTGTGCCAGATACTATCTTTTGTCTGTGTTCAGTGGATGATGTCCAAGTGTCCTGCTATCGAATCTTAACAAGCCTGTATGCCCTGGGCACTGGGAAGAACATCTATGTGGAAAGGTACATGGATTCTAGGCTAAATACTGTTGGAATTGGTTCAGGTTTCATTAAGAAACCCCATTGACTTTCAACATGATCTTTACCCCTCCTCTCTTGCTTCCCCTAGGCAGCTGCCAGCTCTGGGGGAGTGTTTAGCTACTCTGGCTGGGGCTACACCTGTAGCCTTCCTGGAGCCAATGCTCAACACATACAACCCCTGCTCTGTCTTCAACACTAAGACCCTCCGTGAACGAGCCAGTGAGTTATATGTTAATAATGAAGCAACACAGTTAAATGACATATATGGACCGAGTAGGTAATCAACTCTCCATTAGAGATAATGGAAGAGTTTTTTGTGAGCTTGGACAATTAGACTAACATTTGAGGATACATCTGTCTTCTTTAAAGGGTAGTGGAAGACTCTTTCTTTTCCCATTATGGTGATGGAACACTTTTTCAATTCCACCTCCCTCCACCTTTTGAAAAATATGAATAAGTGGGGGGCAGAATGAAAGGGTTTGGGCAGGTGGAGGGTGGCCATAATAGAGCGAACTCATGGCACAAATCCTCACTTGTCTACCAGGTTGTTTTAAGTCAGACTAATTTCTCATGTCTAAAAAACTTGAAACATTCAGCAACATTTTTTAATCTGTAATTGACTTATACCATGAGTTTTCCTTTACATTTGTCTGAAACTTCTCAGTCAACTCAAGAGCTGTGAGGGAATGATCTTGTCTTCATTAATATTCATGATCTGACCTTAGAGTGACAGGAACCAGTAATAGGTACTGATTGGCCATATGTATGTATGTATCAGAAAAAATCTCATATACAGATAGGCTGAAATGGGGATACCCTCCAATAATAATGATAATAATATATTTTATTTAAAGGTGCCTTTCATGACACACAAGCTCACCTTACATCATGTACATAAACAAAAAAAATCAGTAAAAATTAAGGGGAAAAAACAACCAAACTGGAATTCTACTCACAGTAGCTCAGTGGTAGAGCAAATGGTTCAGGACCTGACAAGCCATAGGCTGTGGGTTCAAACCTACCATGAGGCATTAGGAAGGGCATTTGGCCTTTTTCCCTCAAGCTCCATCTATTATCCGTATCCACCCCCACAACGTGGGGAGTAATCGTGACACATAAAATGGACTTCTCTTATAGTACAACATTTGGGGATGACATTTGTGAGCGGTGTTAGAAATAATTAATGAATCAATTTCAGCCCGAGTTTAACATCTGCTCTGGAGAAAATAGATTTTAAAGACACTTAGAAGATACCAGATGTGGCAAAGGCAATACAGCCTGTATAATTACAAGCTTCACAAGCCTCTGTTCAAGTTGTATAAAAAAGAATATTGCTCAATAAATATTGATTACACTAGCTATAATATTCATCTTACACTTAGTCTTATCTCTAAAATTAATAGAAAGATCCATCCATCATCAACCACTTATCCGAAGTCAGTTTGCAGACTCATGCTGGGGCCTATCCCAGTGTTCATTTGGCGAAAAGTGTGGAAACACCTTTGAGAAAAAGCACTTGAAATATAGTTTTTCATGTAAAGGTCATGTTCTGCGATATATTCAGTCCTAGGCATGCCAGACTTGGTTGAGGACATGTGTCCTGAGATGCCGAGCCTGAACGGTCTGATAAAGGACATCAATGACATGGCCGAGTCTGGGGCACGCTACACTGAGATGCCCCATGTCATTGAGGTGGTGCTGCCCATGCTGTGCAACTATCTGTCCTACTGGTGGGAGAGAGGGCCAGAGAACCAACCACCCAGTGGAGACAGCATCTGCTGTACCACTGTGACCTCAGAGCACCTCAGCCTCATTCTCGGCAACATCCTCAAGATCCTCAACAGCAACCTGGGCATAGATGAAGCTTCCTGGATGAAGAGGATTGCAGGTGGGTATGGGTGGCTGTTGGAACTTGCTACTCTGTCTTTTATATTCATTTATTTATTTGTTTTATGTAAGATTTTGAATGAGTGAGATTTTCAAAGAAAATGGTAATGGACAGCTTTTTAATATAGCACCTTTCTAGCGGCAGTAACCACTCAAAGCGCATTACAGCGAATTATTCCTCCCTGCACACATACACACTTATACACTGATGGTGGTGTCAATCATGCAAAGTAGCAACCAGCGCATTGGGAGCAGTTAGAGGTTAGAGGTTAGGTGTCTTGCTCAGGGACACATCAACGTTTTGCAAGGAGGAGTAAAGAATTGAACCGGCAACATTGCATGAAGTTGCATGACACAAAGACAAACACAAGTCTTCTGAAATGCAATCTAGGTGTGTGTCTCCCTGTTTTTGCGTAGTTTACGTGCAGCCCATTATCAGTAAGGCTCGAGCCGACTTGCTGAAGACACACTTCCTGCCTACGCTGGAGAAGCTGAAGAAGAAGACGGTTAAAGTAGTGGCTGAAGAGGAGCTGCTGAAGGCAGACAGTAAAGGAGACACCCAGGAGGCTGAATTGCTCATCCTGGATGAGTTTGCCGTGCTGTGTAGGGACCTATACGCCTTCTATCCCATGCTTATCCGCTATGTGGACAACAACAGGTAAGCTCAGTGACCCACTGGTGATGGAGTTGCTTCAAAGGGGTAATGAGATGGCGAGAGGCTTTGTTAGGTCTGAGCCATATTGAACAAATCAAATGCCACATAATTTTTGACTGAATAACGCAGTCACTATAATGTTACCAAAATTTTGGGATGGCTATTGGTGCTTTCATAAGACACTTAGAATAAAATATGGAGAAATGATGATTATTATTATATATGTAATAGGAAGACTAAGCATGTATAGAGGCATCCATTTTTCATTTCACACAACTGAAACAGCCTAATAAGTTCATAAAAAATGGACCACTTCACAGTAATTTAGCGTTTAAGACCAGGAAATGATAGAATTTATGTTATTTCATAATATTGTCATCACAAACATCTTCAAGCAATATCTAGTCTCTTCAGGGGAGCAATATTATAGCAATACAATGAACAGCTCTAGGCTATGTGTCACATATTGCAGTCATTTGTCTTTGGTTTCTGTGACTATTTGATTTAAGAATAATAAGATAAAGAGACTGTTGATGGCTTTTTAGAGTTAAACTCAGCAGTTTGTAGCAATGGGTGAATTCTTTCCATGATCTTCTCCTTCTCGTGTTTTGCTACTTCAGGTCCAGATGGCTTAAAGAACCAAATGCAGACTCCAGCGAGCTCTTCAAAATGGTGGCTGAGATCTTCATCCTTTGGTGCAAATCACATGTCAGTTCTCTCCTTACCACACCATGGTGAATTACAAATAACGTGAAGCCATTGGTGGCTTTTACCATTAACAGGGTAAAGCTATCTTACCTTGGTTTTTCTTTCTCTCTAGAACTTCAAAAGAGAGGAGCAGAATTTTGTGGTCCAGAATGAAATCAACAACCTATCTTTCTTGACAGGAGATAACAAAACCAAGATGTCTAAGGTATACTGTATGTGCCTGATGATATGCAAAATACAGTCACTATCATCTAGACCTTCCCTGGCTGTTCAGTGGAGCACAGGAGCTTAGTATGAAGTTGCCATATGATCCAAAATAGTGATCTACTGTTTTGATCCCCCAACTTTCCACTGCTACCTACCTGGTTTGCAGTTAAACCTACAAACACTGGTGGAGGGCTTTTTTTTTTGTTTGTGCGTGGTTTTCTGTTTTGAAGTCTATGAGTTTTTTTTCACCTGCCAGGTATATTTGCCTTACCTTATATTTTGCTGTCCCAATGCAGCACAGCTTATAGTCTGCTGTGCTGTGCTAGAGTATATATATAAATTATTATGTCAGCTGATCTTTTGTGACATCTGCCCAATTCATCACCAAGCCTGACATCATGCGGGTCATTCCCTCCTCACCTAATGCATATACCATGTCGCATCAAGTAATGAAATCCAAAAGAGCTTTCATTTGATCACCCATCAGGGTCATGTATTACCTTGCATTGGTGAATTTGGCTTATGGCTTCCTCACGTTCTATCTTTCTAATACTCTGATATTGTATAAATTATGTATGTGTGTTTTTGTGTGTGTACGGATGTGTTGTTGTTTTTTTTACATGTGGGTGTATGTTTGTATGTGTTACTTAGCCAAAGTGTAGAAGTGAAAATTTCCCTTCCAGCAGCTGCTTCACTTTGCCTCGGCTGGAAAAATTGCACATGAGCTTACCAAGACAAACTGAGGGCCTGTACTGCAATTCAGCTGCAGTTTGAAACTCTTTAATGCTTCAGAGGTGACTGATATAAGCCTGGCCACAGATTTTGCGAATGCTGAATAATAAACACTCCAGTTCCCTACGGCCTATATTCAATATGAGTTCTGCCACTGTGAAATAAGCTCTGGTACAATACTTTGCACTTTAGCCGAGGTATCATTTCAAAGCTTAAAAGGAAGTGCTCTGGCTGGACATTAATCAGAATTTAAAGGTGTGGGGTGTGGAGGCTCAAATACTTCACTTCTAAAAGCCATCTTCTTTTAAAGCACAATCTTGTTTGCGTCCTATTCTGAAGCACCGAGTGACACCTGAGCTAAACTGAGTGTTACTTTCAGTCAGGAGGGCAAGACCAGGAGAGGAAGCATAAGAAGAGGCGGGGTGAGTTCTATTCCATCCAGACCTCCTTGATTGTGGCTGCCTTGAAGAAGATGCTGCCCATTGGCCTCAACATGTGTACCCCTGGAGACCAGGAGCTCATCTCTCTTGCCAAGACGCGCTATCTCTTGGTGAGACATCCATGTGCTGGGCAAGCACTTCAAATGGGTCATGTTACGCTTTCAACAGAGATTAAAACATCAATACACCTTAACAATAGCAACAACCCATCCATCCGAACATACATATGTAGTGTTAAAATTTGAAATCCACTTACTCTTACAAAATGATTCTAACTAACTGCAACAAAGTTTGCTACTTTTCTAGCTAGGTTTTTTGGCAGATGAAATGAAAATATGCTGACTGCTTATTTTTCATGTGAATCTCCTGTATGTGATGTTGGACGCTGTGTTTGCTCGGTGCCTGAACATGCACTTTGGGAACTGACAAGCCAGAAGTTACGGGTTCGAACCCGCTGTGGGGGTCCAAGAAAGGGCATCTGGCCCTTTCTTGCAACCCTTTTCTTGCAATCCCTCAAGCTCCATCTACTCCACCCCCACAACACGGGGACTAATCAGGACACATAAAACATACCTCTCACTGTATGCGCTATTGGATGAGCAGCCTCACATTATGATTTTATTTGGAACAGACCTCTTGTAGTGCGTGTACATTTGTGTCATGTGAATGTCCCAATAAATAAGTTATCTTTATTTGTCAACAGAAAGACACAGACGAGGAGGTCAAAGACCATATACGGCAGAATCTCCACCTTCAAGAAAAGGTGAGAAAGTCCTATGTAGTCTCTCATCAGAGTAATTATTAACTTCCTATAGTGCGTACCATATGACTTGAACCATGCTCCTAGTCGGAGGACCCAGCAGTGAGGTGGCAGCTGAACCTGTATAAGGACATCATGGTGAGAAGCGGAAGTTCGCCCGACCCTGAGAAGACAGTAGATCGTATCCAGAGTATTTCTGCTGCTGTCTTCAACCTGGAGCAGGTTTGTGGCACTGGTCATTAAACTTCTATCTCTAAGACCTTATTTTCAGCTATAGGCTACCCAAAATAATACATTTGCTTCAAGTTATACTAGCAAAGTATACCGACCTAATACCTTAATTATCGTTGTGTAGAATAGGGTCTTAAAGTTGCAATTCTGAACATTTACATACAAACAAATGTCCCAGACATTTTCTATCTTGACGTTTTTGATACTTAATACACTTAATTCTGATTTTCCACCTTACTGATGCTTTGGTCTTTGCGCATTTTAATGGTTGCTGGTGGGTGGGTCTCTAGTAAGAAAAATGAGGCAACACATAGAATTTCACATCCTGAACATAGCAGCCAAATGCTTGCAGTTGGCATTCCAATTAATCCCAAAGGTGTTGGATAGGGCTTTGTGCATGCCAGTTAAGTCCTTCCACAACGTGGAAAACCATTTCGTTATGGGCCTCACTTTCTGTACGGGGGCATTATTGTACTGAAATGGAAAAGGGCCTTCCCAAACTGTTGCCTAAAAATTGGAAGCACAAAATTCCCTAGAATGTTATTGTATGCTGTAGCATTAATATTTCCACTCAGTGGAACTAAGTGGCTGAGCCCAAACCATGAAAAACAGACCCTGACCATTATTTCTCCTCCACCAAACTTTACATCTTGCATGATGCATTCAGATGGGTAACATTCCCCTGGCATCTGCAGAACTCAGATCTGTTTGCCAGACACTGAAGTGTGATTCATCACTCCAGAGAACGTATTTCCACTGGTTCAGAGTCCTATGGTGGTGTGCTTTACACCACTCCAGCCAACGCTTGGCATTATGCATGGTCATCTTAGGCTAGTGTGTGGTTGCTTGCCAATGGAAATCCATTTCATGAAGCTCCCGATAAACAGTTCTTGTGCTGACGTTTCTAGAGGGAGTTCATAACTCCTGTCAGTATTGAACTGAGGACAGACAATTTTACATGCTATGCAATTCACCACTGGGCGATCTTGTACTGTTATCTTGCGTGTCCTACCGCTTCATGGCTGAGCTGTTGTTGCACTGAGTCATTTCTACTTGATAACAGACTTAGAGTTGACCAGGGCAGATCTAGCAGAGGGGAATTTGACTGACATGGAAAGAAGGTTTCCTAAGAGAGTGACATGTTGAAAGTCACTGACCTCTTGCATACGACCCATTCTACTGCCAGCGTTTGCCTATGGAGACTGCACATGACTGTATACTTGGTTTTGTGCGCCTGTTACTGAAATGGCTGAATGCACCAATTGAAATGGGTGTCCACATTCTTTTGGCCATTTAGTATATGTAGTGGTAGAGTTCAAAATTATGATCAAAACATAAAAGCAGAAAAGTATACAGCGAACTAAGAAATGATAAAGCTTGAGTATACTTGTCCATTGATCATAAATAAAAGAAGATAATACAATGAGCAAGCCAGTTTGTTACACTCCCACTGATCTGTCATGTGTATGTATTCTAGGTAGAGCAGCCGCTGAGATCCAAAAAATGTGTATGGCAGAAGCTATTGTCCAAGCAGAGGAAGAGAGCAGTTGTGGCTTGTTTCCGCATGGCTCCTCTCTACAACCTTCCAAGGTATTACTGTTCAGCTGCGCTCCTTTCTGCTCCTTCTTTTCTTTCTCAAATCTCATCATAATGTTAAAACAAGGTCACACAAGTGTCATAGATGCAAAGTGCAACATTTATTTGTCTTTGTTGTGAACAGAATGACACAGGGTCATCACATTAGTCTTGCATTAGTCTATTGACCACTCAAAGCGGATTACAGCATATGGCTCACATTTACCGGACATGGAAGGAAAAAAAGTATATTTCAAAAATGTTCATTTATGTTGGGATTATAAATTCAATCGAGAAAAAAAATCATATCGTACAACAGCATCTTGGATAGCCCAGCTAAACAAGACAGAATTATGATGTGCTTCACATCTAAAAATGTCCCAGCCATGAACCATAGATGGTATCAACACAGAACTCACTCAGCTGTTGTCATTAATACCCAACAACCAACTGTTTATCACACTGTATCATCAGCTGTTTCCCAGCTAAACAGGCCCGCACTTTTTTAGTTTTCTTTCACCTTTCCTCACAACTCTTATCTGTTTTTTCATGGGTTGTGACCCTGCATTAATACATACCTTCTCTCCCTCCAGTCTGTAGGACAAATGTCTTGCCCATGGCTGTTATCAAAAAACAAAAATATTTTTAAAAAAAGGACACATGCAATGTCATGCACTGCTGCTCTGTAAGTCAATTACAGGAATTCCGGCAGGGAGCAACGGTAGCAAGAAAATAATTATGATGCCCAACCTGAGGGTGGCCATCTTTTCATATTTGCTCAGATGATTCTGCCTGCCTATCAGCGTGACTCATTGATGACTGGAGTCAATGCATCTCCTGCGGAATATGACAATGCTGCTTGTAATGGTTCCCATAAGCAGTTAATGCATGAGTTAGTTAGCACTGTATGTCGGCTGTTAAATATTCTTGGCTTGATTATTTTGATTATTAACTTTCTGTCTGATTGTAGGATGGCTGTGAACCTTCTCTGCCAGCTGATGTTGACTCTATCACACTTTCTAAATCTTTTGTATTATGTTAAGAACAAGCAAACCACTGTATTTCATGTTTTGTCTTGTCCACCTGTATGGATTTAACATCTTTTGTTTTCTCTTTAAATGTCACACTGTACTATACCTCATCCCCACAGGCACACAAATAATAATTACTTCCTGAATACCTACCAACATAAATGGCTGGAGGAAATGCATGAGAACACAGACTGTGACAGTATGCTCTCCATGCTGACGGTAATGTTATGCTGACCTGTTGTTTCTATGACCTCCCATTCCTTCCTTGACTCCAAAGGTGACCCCTCTGGATATGCCAGTGCCCGCTACTAACCATTATTAACTTCTCCTGGAGTGACATGTCTCTCCTTCTGCTTTGCTTCTACCTAACCCAAGCAAATCTGCTCTCGCCCATCCCCAGGCATCGCTCTATTAACCTCTTCCTCCTGGCCTATCAGAGAATATGGATAGAGACAGAGGAGTATTCTTTTGAGGAGAAGCTAGTGCAGGACCTTGCAGTAAGTACTTGTTTCTTCACATGGCGTCCCTGTGTAGATAGCCTCATATTATATATGTAGTAGGAAGTCAGCCCTTCCACTCTTCATTGTCACAAATGGCTCGACAGTGTGGTACCCAACAAGTGTCACTATGGTACTGTCAGTCATCCGTGTTATTTTAGTTATGTGCAAAGCCACCCCCACACACACATACACACCCTCTCAAATGATGTCAGTGTCAGTTTGGCTGAGTCCAGATCTTAAGCTCTGCCACATATATTCAGCGAGGGGTAGGATAACATATTATTTGGGGTGCCTTGATCATATTTGGATGAAAGGTATGGTATCTTTCCCTAAATTTCACAAGCACATTCATTTGAGGATTTTGTGGTACTGAAAGTGGAAGAGACACTCACACAGAGCTACTTTCTTACAACTTTACAGAACCTCTTCAAAAGCATTTAGTATTTTATAGATGAAGACAAATCGCGAGACAGATTTGATTAAAATAGTTATAGGCCCCAGAAAAATAAATTCAATAGGTGTCAAATCTTGCAGTCTGAGGTAGAATAGTTGGCTATAGGGAGATTTCATACCTGGGACAAAGTGGTTGACTGTGACAGAATGTAAATTCAGCTCATGGAGAGTCATGCTTAACAACCATTCTCCTCCATTTCACACTGCTGAATGTATACCATGACACCCTGTTGTCTGACTGGTAAGTGTGTGTGTGTGCGTGTGTGTGTGTGTGTGCATTTTTGCACATGTATATGAATTTGTACTTGAGTAGTCTGTATCCACATCTGCAATTGGCTGCCGGCTTTCTTAAGTGTCATAATTAAATGCTGTCCTATTCTTATGCAGTCCATGTCCCTAAAGGTAAGTGACATATTGTAAACCAACATTCACTATTAAAGAAGCACCGGTTAACTGTTTTAGATTTCAGTAATGTCTTTTACTGCTGCGAAGACAACCAAAGCGCATTTTATTTATTTCTTGATTGTGTAGCAGCAACTTTAATTTACAAGCTACATCTCAAAGGCAATTGCAGAAGAAGAGTAGCTTTGTTTTCAGATGAGGTAAAATAAAATCGTAACATATTTGTATTTATCATTTATTGAGTTGGGAACAGGAAATAACTGCTTTAAAGCAATTGCTATATTTCCCAGGGGGTTTTGTGCTTGGTGGCAGACAAAACACATGGCGAAAACAAGGCTTCCAGGGAGCCAATCTGAATGGTGATCATGTCATGGTGATACTGTCATTCTCCCATAATTATAAATAAATAAATAAATCTTAAAACTATCACACTATGCAGCCAAAATAAATATGATATGTTGAAGTGCAAATATTACTTGATGCTGCTTTAAACAGTGTGTTGTGGTGCGTATTCTTGAGTCCCTGTGTATAAATACCTCAGTGAAGGACCACCACCAAAATAATTCTATAAAGCGGAGCGAGTGCTTGCTCTGAGAGATGACTGGCTCCATGACTGTGAACACACTGACATGCGTGGGTGTATCCAGAAAACCCAGCCCAAGGCAGAGGAGGAGGAAGAAGAAGAGATTGACAAACAGCCAGACCCACTTCACCAGCTCATTCTGCATTTCAGCCACAATGCTCTAACTGAGTGCAGGTATTACACCCCCTATCCCCACTCAAATTCACATTCATACCTGGGGAGCTGGCACTAACAGTGCTGGCTCCAAACTGCACTGGATAATATCTTTGGCCAACACCCCTGCTTGTTAAATTTTTCATAAAACTATAAAATTGCCATATTATTTTACACACAAGGAGTGACACAAGCAATAGTGTTTATCTTCATGCTAAGGCACTTAGTAAGTGTTTAAGATAAATTTTCCACTTAATGGTTATTGCTAAGCAAAGAGAGTGTTTTTTTTCTTTCCGGAGACTGTGTGCAGTGAAGTTTAACCATCATATTTAAATTTTCCTTTTAGCTCTTTAGAGGAGGATCCCCTGTACATTGCATATGCAGATATGATGGCAAAGGTACCTCCGCCTTATTATCTGATTAGCTATTTTTGAAAGAGATGTGCTGTTTCTCCAGACCTCAAGGTTTATACCCTCTGCTTTCTCACTCAGAGCTGTGCTGAAGGTGAAGAAGAGGATGAGGAGGGAAAAGAGAAAACATTTGAGGTGCTAATAATGCCACAGGAATGTGGTTTCTGCTGAGTCTGGCTTTGGTTCCGTGACAGTGTTCAATAAATTTGTAAACTTAATTATTCTCTCAGGAAAAAGAGATGGAGAAACAGAAGACGCTGTACCAGCAAGCTAGACTCCATGATCGAGGGGCTGCAGAGATGGTTTTGCAAATGATCAGTGCCAGCAAGGGTAGGGGAACATACATAGTTTCATACATTCCAAGTCAGAATTACCAAGTTGCACATTCTAGAGATTTCCCTTGTTGTGTTGATCACATAGATAAAAATGAACATAAGAAAATGATGAGAACAGTACAAAAAAGTATAAGTAATTAAGAAAAACAACTTTGACTAAATAAAGCAAATGCACTTAGTTTATAAAAGGGGTTTAACTATGGTGCGTGTTTCCCTGCCTTTAGGTCGACTGGGTGCTATGGTGACGTATACCCTTAAACTGGGCATCTCCATTCTCAATGGGGGGAACATACTGGTCCAGCAGGTATACAGGATAGCTCTTGTTAAATAGAATTTGTGAACTCAAAATTGTCATTATAATAGTGACTGTTTGTTTTAATGCAGAAAATGCTGGACTATCTGAAGGAAAAAAGGGATGTTGGCTTTTTCAAAAGTCTGTCTGGACTAATGATGTCCTGCAGGTAACCAAGAAATATCCAAATAATATTTGTGCAGTTTTTTTATACAGACACATGCCTGTGTAAATTTAAAACTGAATTTTGGTATCAGAAATTGCTGCCTTTGAATGAAACTTTATATTGATCATTTTGTCACAAATCTCTATTAGTGTCCTGGACTTAAATGCTTTTGAAAGGCAAAACAAAGCAGAGGGTCTGGGAATGGTGACTGAGGAGGGATCAAGTAAGTGAGGACACTAAACAAGGAAACTGGTACACTAGAAAGCCTTTAATCTTATATACAGTGACATAGATCTTTGATGCATTAAAGTGAAGCAACTATTTACATTGCACTTCTAATATTCTGTAATGACTGAATAATTTTGGATTAAATATTAATTATCCTTGCTAATGTAAAGCACAATTAATATCAGTTTGGTGTTCACTATGCTTTATTGTCATTGTACAAAAATAATGACAGAAGTGTCAATTTCAAGTGAGTTTAGGCACATACAGCATTGATGGTCATTGTTGAACCATAATTCTGTGTTTTGCTTAGTGTGTCTCTAGTTCGTGGATGAAATTGGATTTCAACTAGAAAATTCGATTTCTCATGTGGAAGTACCTCCTTCCCCAGAGACCAGCTTTTTTCAATTATCAATCTTGTGCAGTCAAAACCACCAGAAATTTGTTTAATGTATCACTAGCATCAGCTGTAAGTGATGCTAAAGAACAAATATTTGCAAGATTTGTTGTGATGTTTTCCCCATGGGATAAGTATTTTCCAATGTTCTTGAATTGTACCCATTAATGGCCTACATACACCTGGCACAGCATTAGCTTGATGAAACATTTGCTCTTTAGTTTTTTTTGATGAACAAGCCCATCACCATGTCATGTACATTCTGTCTGTCATGTTATATGTCTTCACGTCCGCGTATTGCCACCATGCAGGTAAACCTGTGTTACTGTATGTCTACGTCCTGTCAGGCCCTGTTTGTCACTGAAAAGCATACACACTACACATACACGTGACAAAAATACATCTGAGTATCTTACAAACAACCAAATATCCATGGTCTCTATTTGATCTGATGGGGTGCATACAGTATATGTTCCTATCATGCATATTCCAACTCATTTTCACTCCATAAGCACAGGCATAAGTGATGGTGACTGTAAGTCCTGTCCTCTTTCTCAGCTGCAGATTTAACACCTGCCTAGCAAGCAGACTGTATCTGAATATTCTATGTTAACAGTAAGCGCATGTCAGTGTCACTAAGCAATGTGAGTACATAGAGATATTTCTATAGAGCTATCTTCCTCTCTTGTACCTACCTCTTCTGATTGAAACTCAATGTCTTCTCCTTTGCTTATGTCTGCTTTTTTTGTTTGTTTTCTTCTGATCATGTTTTTAACTCATCGGTCGCAGTCAACGTGAGTGAGCGGGGTAAATACATGGTTAAGATTCTACTCATTTAACCCAATGCTGCCATCGCAATTGCTCGTCACCCGGCTTCCCTCCGTCCAACATCCCCTCCCTACTCCCACCCCCCA
>OMLC01000103.1:26543-44598 GCA_900302585.1 Regalecus glesne
CCCATTGTCTTGAATGTGATATAATTCTACAAGTGCTCTGGACTTAAGGTACACATGCATGCTCCTATTACACCCAGACAGGTTGTTCAGTATATAGTTAGCCACCCTGAACTGATGCAAATCTCTGTCCTTCTCTGTGTTTAAGATGTTTGTGCTTGTTGTTTGTGTGGGGTATTGTGTGTCTCTCTGTTGATGATACTAACCAAGCAGCTTTTGAAGAAGCGTGCACAACAACTAGAACCTAATTCTCAAAGCTTTGTTTGTTGGGTCCAAAAAGCTTGGCCTACCTGAAACAACAAAGCTCAGCTTTATTCCCCAGTAATCGTACTTTCTTTTTTTTTAACCAAGTCAACGTGTCACATCTGTGTCCTCAGCGCACCTCATTAACATTTGTGCATAACCAGCTTTATGAGGAAGTAAAATCTGTGCAAAACCTGATATCTGTGTTGAGATAAGAAAGATGTAACAAGTTGGGTCTCTGACCTTGTTTAACCTTTTTGAAAAGAAGGGTCGCCAATCTCGTTTCATATTCACAGGTTCCAAGGTGCTGCAGAATGATGAGTTCACTAAGGATCTCTTTAGGTTTTTGCAACTGCTCTGTGAGGGCCACAACAATGGTAGGTGGACATCAAAAAGTAGAACTTTTTTTTAAGTAGCTCATGCTGCAAATGTCTAAGTAACATTGTCTTAGAACCTTTACAAAATTGTTTATTTTTCTATCTGCCTTTAATTATTAATCATCTGACCCTATTTCAAGATTTTCAGAACTTCCTGAGGACACAGACAGGGAACACAACCACAGTCAATATAATCATCAGCACTGTAGACTACCTTCTCCGTCTCCAAGTATGTAGTTATCACAAACAGACTACTCTGGTTTGGAACTGATATTATCACTTAGAGAATTTGTTTTGATTTGTGAATTCACTTGTTTTTATCATCTTTGATCCTTCATATGAATTTATATTGCTCTATCAGGAGTCAATCAGTGATTTCTACTGGTACTACTCTGGCAAAGATATAATGGATGAAGCTGGGCAAAGGAACTTCTCTAAAGCCTTGGCTGTGGCCAAACAGATTTTCAACTCTTTAACTGAGTACATACAGGTAATATAAAATACTCTTTTATGCACCTATATAAGTATGATATTAAGTTATCATCTTTCCGTTGTTTTTTTCCTGGCAGAAATTACTGATGTTGCTGACTACATGTCCTCATTTTTCTTATTTTCTTAGTTGTGCCCACAGGTTATTGTTCCTCTTTTATTTTATTTTTATGATTTGTTCCTTTGTGGCTTTATCAATTGACATTATTGATTGTATTTTGAAATGCTATTTATAACTGAAGGTTTTGAAAATTGCACCATAGATATATTTTATCATTATTATTATTAAGAAAAAATGTATTTGCTGCTCCATGTTTCGTCTGTCCTGTTTATCCCCACTCCGTATCTGGGGTATCTTTTCTAGGGTCCATGTATTGGAAACCAGCAGAGTTTGGCTCATAGTAGGCTATGGGATGCGGTCGTTGGCTTCCTTCATGTTTTTGCCAACATGCAAATGAAGTTATCACAGGTAAACACCTCTGTCTATAAACCCTCTTTGAATTACTAATAAACTGAATTTGTTTCATTGTCATCTAAGTCTATACCAATCTGAGCCTTTTTCTTAGACTTCAATAACCATAGCCACTAGAGGTCCCTCTAAGATAATGAAATGAAACAAGCCACTGCGGTGCAATTGCCAGTACCATTTACTCATATTTATGATGGCTGACTCCTCCTTGAGATATTGCCTCTTTTCTCAACAACCCAGATGTGGAATCAGAAAACTGTCCAAATACCTAACCTCATCTTGGGGGTCAAACAAAAGGGCATTAGCTGATTTTAGAAGTGAAAATGACCGAGAGGACAGGTGGAGGGGGTTTGGATATAGCTCATCAAATTCCCTTTCAGATTTATGCCATGCTGAAAGCAGGCACCAGTGAGACCTGAAATGAGTCAATTTGACCTAGCCATCTGCTCCTGTAAAGTGAAATAGCATTAAGGATGGTGCTGATGGATAGATGTAGCCTGGTAAGGCCTTCTGGGCAATAGTAGAGCTCTGGTGGGGTCCTATGCTCAGAGGCAGCCTTGTCCTTCCCTGATGCTGCTCAGGGATATGAGTCTGGGTGGTATAATAGAAAGAGGGGGGCACTACTTACCTGTGTGGGTCACAAGGTTGCCTTTTCTATCCACACTTCTTAACAGGATTCCAGTCAGATTGAATTACTGAAGGAGCTGCTGGATTTGCAGAAAGATATGATTGTCATGATGCTCTCTCTTCTGGAAGGTTTGTTGTCTGCTGACTTACTTGGACCCTGTGTACCTCTAGCATCAGCTGCAACGATATTTCCACTTTTATAACCAAACCAATATTTACTTAAACAGGCTTGTTTGCGTTGGTTATTGTCAAAATACTGAAAATTAGGTCACATTCCCCGTGTCTCCACAGGTAATGTTGTCAATGGTACTATTGGCAAACAAATGGTCGACACCTTGGTGGAGTCTTCAAGCAATGTTGAGATGATCCTCAAATTTTTTGACATGTTCCTTAAATTGAAAGACTTGACCACCTCAGACAATTTCAAGGAGTTTGACCCTGACAGCAAGGGTGTCATCTCAAAAAAAGATTTTCAGAAGTCCATGGAAAACCAGAAGCAGTATTCGCCATCTGAGATTGAGTTTCTTCTCTCTTGTGCCGAGGCTGACGAAAATGATATGTTCAGCTACGAGGAGTTTGTGGAAAGATTTCATGAACCAGCTAAAGATATTGGCTTTAATGTCGCTGTGTTACTAACCAACCTGTCTGAACACATGCCTCATGATGCTCGCCTTTCAACATTCCTTGATTTGGCCGAGAGTGTCCTTAGCTATTTCGAGCCTTACCTTGGTCGTATTGAAATCATGGGTGGAGCCAAGCGCATTGAAAGAGTCTACTTTGAAATCAGTGAGTCAAGTCGAACCCAGTGGGAAAAGCCTCAGGTCAAAGAGTCCAAACGCCAGTTTATCTTTGATGTGGTCAACGAAGGAGGGGAGAGTGAAAAGATGGAACTCTTTGTTAACTTCTGTGAGGACACCATCTTTGAGATGCAGCTAGCCTCCCAAATTTCAGAGCCAGACCCAGTGGAGAGGCCCGAGGAGGATGAAGATGACAAAAAGATTGTGGTGGAGGAGCAAGAGGAGGAAGAAGATGACAGTGTGTCATTTGAGTCTTCCTCAGCCTTTACTATCGCCTGTGGCTCTATGAGGAAGAGTCTTGGCCACTTCCGCCAGCTACTCACCTTCAAGAGCATGAGACGGCAGTACAAGAGATTCAGGAAGATGAGTGTGAGGGAGATGGTACGGGGCTTCTTCTCATTTTTCTGGGTGATCATCACAGGCCTCTTCTACTTCCTCTACAGCCTGATTTGGGGCTTCTTTCATATCCTATGGACCACCATGTTTGGGGGAGGTCTCGTCGAAGGTGCTAAAAATATGAAGGTGACAGACATTCTGGGCAACATGCCAGACCCTACTCAGTTTGGGATTCACGGAGATGTGCTAGAAGTGGAGAAGATGGAGGCAAGTGAGGCTTCATCAATGGCTGAGATGGGGCAGATGGTGCAGGGTGAAGCAGCTGAAGCAGACCTCATGGCTGAGCTGCTCAATATACAGCCCAAGAGAGAAGGCAAGCACGGGATGGAGCCAGGCCTGGGTGATGTGTCAGAGGTGGTGGTAGGAGATGCTCCATCCATAGCCAGTGCTGTCAAGCAGAAAAAGGCACAGGTCTGTGGTGACATTAAATCTAAAGGGAAGCTCTATATGTGGTGAATGGTAAATATCTGGTAGCTTCATTTTTATACAAATAGGAACTTGGCAGTCGTATTTAGCTAGGTGAGAAATAGATCTTATAGAAACACTTGAAGTTGACTCTAAAATACACCTAATGTATGCATGCATGTCTGTCGCGTGGTGTTTGGACATTTCATTTGGTGAGCTTTAACAAGGAACTTATGGTTGAAGTATTATTCCATTTGCTCTAAAGGAAGCCGCAAAAAAGAGAGCTGTCAACGGAGACTACAAAACTGATTCAGAGAAAGGAGAGTAAGTGTTTTTACAATGTCATTCTTGCTCTATGGGATTGTGTTGTGAGATATGCTTTCTAGTATGAACTCAATTATCCCAGCTTCAGCTACTGAATGAGATTTAGTTCACTCCTGCTGAGGTGTAAACTGATTCTGATGGTTTGGGTAATGTTGGATGTGTCTGTTGGTGTCTTGGCAAGTGTGATTGTGTGTGTGTGTGTGTGGGTGTGTGAGTGTCCATGTGTGTGTGTGTCCATGTGAATCTGAATGTTTCCATCTGCTTTGCATATTTATTAATTTCTGATTATAAAATCTGGCTGTGTATGACCTTACATTAATTCATTTAGCTTCTGCCACTAACAGTGAGTCAGGTTGTTCCAGTTCAGAGGATGGGGAGAAGAAGGACCAGGACAAATCTAACAAGGAAACTTGTCTAGAGCTCCCAGTAGAGGAGAAAAAAGCCCCAAAGAAGAGGCCTGGCCAGAAGAAAGAGCCTCCTGAAGCCTTCATGGCCAGCTTTTTCGCTGGCTTGGATATCTACCAGACTAAGATGCTGGTCAGATATTTTCTCCATGGAAGAGAATGTAGAATTCAATCTCATAAGAATTATCAAGTAGAAAAGCATAGTTTCATCATTTTCATTTACAATTTTGTTTGCTTGATATGGTGTGACTGATATGATAATTACCATCTTCACAGAACTACCTTGCCAGGAATTTCTACAACCTCCGGTTTCTGGCACTGTTTGTTGCATTTGCCATCAATTTTATTCTCCTCTTCTACAAAGTAAGCTAACAGTTAGGGTCATCATTTGTGTCAATGGATCAAAGATATGACTCGGTCACTATTTAATAAATTTCGTGTCCCCTAGGTGACCGGAGATGACTCCTATGAGGAAGACCCATGGAATGGCCGGGGTAGAGTTGGGGAGGAGGAGGAAGGTGCCATAGAGTACTTTGTGCTGCAAGAGAGCACAGGTTACATGGCACCAGCACTGTGTTTCCTTGCCATACTGCACACCATTATATCCTTCTTGTGTGTAGTGGGGTACTATTACTTGAAGGTAGAAATTCATTTTGCTACAAGCACTTGGCTAGGGTCCACTCTACACTGACATATCATTAGCTTCAGTGTGTCAACTGACTGATGTAACCCGTTTCTCTGTGTACCCAAGGTGCCCCTGGTAGTGTTCAAGAGGGAAAAAGAGATCGCTAGGAAACTGGAATTTGATGGACTCTACATCACAGAGCAGCCCTCAGATGATGACATTAAGGGGCAATGGGACAGACTGGTCATCAATACCCCGTAAGTCCTGCAGAGATAGACAAAATATACAATTAACAACCATATGCAAAATGTTTCTGAACAAACTTCTGATCCAGTTGAACTGATTCTCCATTTTTGTGATTCCCTTATTACCTGAATTATTGAGCATGCATTTAGACATATGCAAAATTATTCAGAAGGAATTTCATCCAACCATACTTTGGATAATTTTTGTCTCCTTTAACAGTTCATTCCCCAACAACTACTGGGATAAATTTGTCAAACGTAAAGTAAGTGGCTGATATCATTCATTGGGTCTGGTTTGATTGGCATGTAAATAAAGTTTCTACAGCTTACTGTTGCATACTATCCCTATTTGGTGACTTTGTGTAGGTGATCAATAAATATGGAGACCTATATGGAGCAGAGAGAATAGCAGAGCTGCTTGGGCTGGATAAAAGTGCCCTAGACTTCAACCCCACAGAGGAGACTGTCGCCAAGGAAGCTTCAATGGTGTCCTGGTGAGAGATTGAATTGACCATGAAGACGAAAGACAGATTAGAATTGATTAATGGGGATTTTGTCATTAATATCAATTCACCTCTTTTAACAGCTTGAGCTCAATTGATACAAAGTACCACATTTGGAAAATGGGGGTGGTGTTCACAGACAACGTGAGTGGGAATGTGAATTGACGTTATAAATAGATATTGGTCATGATTGTTTATATAAAGATGAATATATGGATGAATGTTTAAATGAAAGCAGAGATGGATGGATAATGGTGGGAATAGGCTATACAAATAAAATCAACTTGACTTGACATGAACTGATAAGTTTATGAGTAAATACATTTTTGAAATATGACATTACCCTCTTCGTTTTGTTTCTTTATCAGTCATTCCTGTATCTTGTATGGTACACCACTATGTCCATCCTGGGCCACTACAACAACTTCTTCTTCGCTGCCCACCTGCTTGACATCGCCATGGGTTTCAAGACTCTTCGCACCATCCTCTCTTCCGTCACACATAATGGCAAACAAGTGGGGGTTATATGTAGTTCTGTATCAAAGCAATAGAGAGCACTGCAGAATTGAAATTAAAGTTATGTTATGCTTATCACGACCAGTCTTCATGGCTGAGTCAGCTTGTGCTGATGCTAATGCACCATGTACTTTCATGTCAATGTTGGTCATTGCATCTGTATATTTATATCCATCCTGGATAATCTTGAGTTTACTAAATTACTGGTATTTTGAGTATGGAAGATAACCGTTTGTTTCACCTGCTATGGATCAGAATCAATATGCACAATTTACATAAGAGCAAACCATCACCCGGTCCAAACTTATAGGGCTCTGGAAAAGGAGTAGCAAAGGCTTTGATGGTCCTGTATCTAATTTAGAATTACAATAATTTCATAACTAAGACACAGAAAAAGAACTCCGCAGTGAAGTCACTATATTTTAGACTGCTATATTAGAGTGGAAAACTATATTATACACTATACTTAAGAATGAGAAAAAGAGAACCTAAGACGTTCATCAAACTCTGAACTGAAATCATTTCAGATATCAAGTACAAGAGGATGATGATGATGATGATGGTGGTAATTTTCATCACCATCATGTTTTGAGACAGAGGAGAAATGACTGATTTGTTGTCTGCAGCTGGTGCTGACGGTGGGTCTACTGGCAGTAGTGGTCTATCTCTACACTGTGGTGGCCTTCAACTTCTTCAGGAAGTTCTACAATAAAAGTGAGGATGAGGACGAGCCGGATATGAAGTGTGATGACATGATGACTGTAAGTATCACTCATGGCCTTGGGATAATGAGAAGATAATGCTCTTCAATCCAGTCTTCCTGTGGTTGTTTTGTTTAAATCCTTGCCCATCC
The DNA here is from genome assembly GCA_900302585.1 of Regalecus glesne. NCBI lineage: Eukaryota > Metazoa > Chordata > Actinopteri > Lampriformes > Regalecidae > Regalecus > Regalecus glesne. The sequence goes on from OMLC01000103.1 coordinate 33,814, forward strand.
AGTGAAACTATCTGACCACATTTCCCTTCATGTAGAAGGGCACTGCTAAACCTCATCTACATATAAGACTTTGTGGTTTTAATTGAGAAAAGTTAACAACTTTTCAAATGTGTTCCCCTCAGACAATCAACAAATAGACTCACATTGGAGGGTAGTGAGTAGTCTCGTCTGGACACAGACAATTCCATAAAGTCAATTCATACGCGGGCCCACTCGGATTCACACAGATAACTTCAATAACATAAATAGTCACAACTCGAGTTGATCCAACACAGACTGATTGTGATCTGGGTTCAGTTTCTCCAAGTGACTTTTGAGACACTCATATTTACACTCACCAACTCACTCTGTCTGTATCGACAGTGCTACCTGTTTCACATGTACGTTGGCGTGAGAGCAGGAGGTGGCATCGGGGATGAAATTGAGGACCCCGCAGGGGATCCCTATGAGCTGTATCGTATCCTCTTCGACATCACCTTCTTCTTCTTTGTTATCGTCATCCTTCTGGCCATCATCCAGGGTACGCTCTGAAAAAGCAATGTGTGTGCATTTTCAAGCACATGTGTGCTATGCATTTGGTGTGGTAGTGTGTGGGAGGGGGGGGTTACAGGTTTACAATGGCAATATAGCAGCATTAAGTCAGCCAATTTATCTGGTTTCAGAAACTCATTGTGTTCTCTGCAGGTCTATATAAGGTAGGAGATTAGAGAAGATTAGTCACATGGAGAGAAGTGAAACAGGTCTTTTTGTTGGTCTTCAACCACCAAATGAAAGCCTTTTTAAGCTTTCCTCTCTGAAACTCACTAATAGCTGTAACACAAGCCACTTGCTGTTTTTGATTCCACTCACGTGTGCACTTCAAACACACACACACACACACACACACACACACACACACAAACACACAGCAGTAATCTGCCTGCAAGGCTTGTTTCAGCGTAACACACTGTGTTTAGACTAGCAGTCAATCCCCACTTGTTACAGAGTTCCTGAGTAAGGTTAACCTACTTTCCACCAAGCAGCACACTGCCTATATTTGGTAAACGAAGAGTGTGATGTGGATGAATCGATTGCCCTACTGTATGTGATATGCTCACTGGAACTCCTGTGTGGTCACAGGTTTGATCATTGATGCCTTCGGAGAGCTGAGAGACCAACAGGAGCAAGTCAAAGAGGACATGGAGGTGAGAGTAGAGTTCATTCCAATTTTATACAAGTGGAAAAGGGCCTTTTTTACCAAAAAGAAAGCATATGTTTTTCATCCATCAGTAAGGAGACCGTGAGTGAGTGTTTGTTTTCTGTCCTCAGACCAAATGTTTTATTTGTGGCATTGGCAACGACTACTTTGACACGACACCCCACGGCTTTGAGACTCACACCTTACAAGAGCACAACTTGGCCAACTACCTGTGAGTATCCCTCACTGAGCAGTTGCTGTAATCTTCACCATTCTTGGGCCACCCTTGGAGGTTAAAAGTTCACCAGAGCTCCTGTAATACAAACATGGTCATAACTTCTCACTCTCTTCATTGCCTCTTCTCTGATTTAACTGCCTGATTGATAGATGTGTCACATTCCAACAGCATCAGTGACAACTGTTAATGGCCTCAATGATCCACAAAACTAGTACCTCTCAGTTAATCTCTCTCTGTCTCGCTCTCTCTCTCCCTCTCTCTCTCTCTCTCTCTCTCTCTCTCTCTCTCCTCAACTCTTTATCCACCTACTGTTTCTTTGAAATGCCCTGCACAATAGTGTCTCAGTTCATTTGCTGTCTTAGCCGACTGGCCAGAGGATGTGAGACTGACCTCATTATCCGTCTTCATTACTATTTAATGCCATGAACTTCATTGGAAAATAGGTTTGTGATAGCTTGCACTCATGCAATATTCATTGGACTTTGGCATGCTGAGCTGCCCACAGAGATACGAGGGCTTATCGCCATTTGCAGCAAATTTGGGGAATTAGAGGTGTCACGGGGACTGAGACAGGATAGTTTCACTGAGTTCAGGACACTTTCATCAAAAGTGTTGTGGCCATGTAGTCACACAGGACTATAGTGCACCAGTTAATCTGCTTTCTCTGTGTCAGTATCCCCAAATGTCAACTAATACATCTTGTTCTGCATCCTTTTTATTGATTTACCCATAGATCTTGATGAGGTCAAATATTCTAGTTTGTCTGCCTGCTAGAGGATCCATGCATTTAGAGCTGGATCAGTTTCTCATAGCATGTTATGTTTTGTTTGTCTGTCTTTTCAACAGGTTTTTCCTGATGTACCTCATCAACAAGGATGAGACAGAGCACACTGGCCAGGTATGACATCAGTAACACTGCTGTGAAGACTTTGACATGAAGTGAAAAATATCCACTATCATCTTGTCATTGTTAGATACAACCCTGTTTACTCCGCGACCCAACTTTGGATAAGTGGTTGACGATGGATGGGTGGATGGATGGATAACACTGTTTATAGTTCTATGAGTATACTGTGTTGTTGTTTGTGTCTGTGCATGAGCATGAACACAGTTAAATTCATGTGTGGTTATTTGTACATGGATATATATGTGCATCTCTCAGTGAATGTGGATGCGTATGTATAAATACCATTGCTAATGTTTATGCATGCAAATGGTTGTGCAGTCTTGCGATATTTTCCTTACGTCAGAGCATATGTATCTCTTAGGAGTCGTATGTGTGGAAGATGTATCAGGAGCGGTGCTGGGACTTCTTCCCAGCTGGAGATTGCTTCCGCAAGCAGTATGAGGATCAGCTTGGATAGAACAGATACTCTCCCTCCACTTCTATCTGCAATGGTCACAAGGATAAGTGGTTGCACACACAGCTGCTGACTACAACACAAGGCATTCATCCCACCACCCAATCCTCCTCTAATTTTATGGTGTGGTATAAGGAAGTCAAAATTACATTTTAACAAATGAGAGATACATGTTCCTCTGATGTCAAACGTAGGGACATCACCTGTGGTACAGTGCCAATCTGTGAGAAAATGACTTTCCCAGACATTTTGGTTTTAGGTATGGGGAATTTTCTTCCTCTTTCTTTTTGGACAACGTGTTGCCTTTTACTCCACATAACCCTAAACCATTGCACAATTTTTTTGTCTTTTTTGAGAAACACTGGGTTGTGTGGGGTTATGGGACAATGTCTGAGTCATATTATGCACAAGAACCCAATTTCCGTATTAGGAGAATGTTTCACTTGAGACTTGATGCCAAAAGGAAAGTGGAGTAAAGTAGTATGGGGCAAATTTTGATCCAAGAATTGATTTTTTTTCCAAATTTGTTGCGAACTTGCATATTGAGACGAAGTATAGATATGAATGAAATGGTAAAAAGATCTACTGTATAGGAGAAAAATGCCTAAATAATTCATGAAGTGCCTTACAGTACTGTATCTACATTACAATAAAGCTATGCAAAACATTTTGTTTTTTCTTTATTGTATGTAAGTACAGTAGTTTTACTCGCAGCAGGAACAAGCAGCTCCTTGGTTGTAGTTAATGGCTGATGATTTCCATTTGAACATGAAAGAACAACATTATTTTTTATTTATCTGTTTACTAATTTATTTGCTGACTGGAGCATCTTACCTGCAAACATTCATGGTGCAAAGAGTATAAATGACACCTGTGAAAGATATATCACACTTTAGAATTGACTCAATAGGTTGAATCGAAAACCGAAATGAAATTGCTATTGTATGGCCATTTGTATGTAGTAGCTTTGCTCAGCTGTGCATTTCTTTTGATGGAAAAATAAAGAAATTGATGCAAGATAATTTCACTGGGACATTTATTTTTGCTATTACCCAACATTGGTAACGCTTTGCATTTCAAACTGGCTATTTTTATGTAGAAATTACTGATATGTGAGTAGAATAGGCATAATTGAACTATGATGGATGATATGTGAATGCATAGAAAAATATATTTAATTGTGTAATATAATGAGAAAGTAAGCTAGAGAGTTAGAGGAAGAAGAAGCTTTATTTATTTGTCATTGTACATTCATACAATGAACTTTGTTCTCTGCATCTGCACCCATCCTATTGTATAGGAACAGTAAGAAGCTGAAGTGCCATGGGACCAATGCCAGTTCTTTTTCCTACTGCCTTGCTCAGGGACACAGCCAGGAGTATTAACCCTAACATGCATGTCATTTTGATGGTGAGAAGAAACTGGAGCTCACAGAGGAAACCCATGCAGACACAGGTAGAGCATGATAATGATAATAATAATAATAATAATTGTAACAATAATAAATAATTTTCCTTAATAACATAATAATAATAAAAATAATAATGCAAACTCCACACGGAAAGGGTCTGGGATGTCTTTGGATTAAAACCAGGACATTCTTGCTGTTGGGGAACAGTGCTAACCACTAACCCCTGTGCAAAAATATCACCTAAATGTCAGGAATTACCACTCATAGTTCAGTTACTTATATTTTCCTCATAAATTACTCATGTATTCCTGTCTAGCAATATCCGTCATCTTTCATATACTTGTCACTACCTCAGATGAGCTTGGCAAGTATGCGAGTGAAATCCTGTCAGTCCAGCGTGTTGTCACTGGCAACATCATGTCAAAACCTCCCGTGCTATTTTAGGTCAAAACTCTCTAAAACAGTGAGTCATTTCAGTCCCAAATACAGCATGATGTAATATCGGGCTGTCATCCATCCAGATCTTTTGAAAATGAAATATTTGCTGTGGGACACAGAGATTTTGGCTTTAGGGTTTTTTACAGTTTTTTTTAATGATTTCACACATCCGAAGCACCAAAGCTTCCAAGATCTGCTCTATAGCTTTATATTACAGTGCCGTGTTAACAGTGGATGAGTAAATGTCCACCCCCAGCGGCCAGAGGGGCAGAATGGTGCCCTGTTACCCATTGTGCCTCCTGTCAGCTCGTATCCAGTCACGGCACCTCAGGCGCTGTGCAGTGCCGAGGCCTGAGGCAATAGTAACATTGCCTCCTGTACTTGTACTGATAGTTGGACTCAACAGCTCCGACCTGATGCGGCAGGAGATGGGTTCAAAGATTGAAAACAAAGTTTTTGCCTTGAAAAAGTTGTTTATGAGACAAAAAAACAGTTTTCAGCAATTCTCTCTCATTGTATTATAATAACGCCTAAACCGTGTCATTAACCTTATTTTTTCATTGATGTGTGGTGAAAAGCTGAGGTGATAATGAAGAAAACTCAGTTTGAAGCTGTGGATGTTCTGTTTTTTCTGACAAGGCAAACAGCTTCTGCAGAATTTATCGTATTATGCACCTATTACAGCAATTGAGATTAAAAACAACATGAGGACTTTCTGATGTTACAATCACCTTCAGTAATTTGAAACAGCCGACACTGCAGGAGCATGCTCTCTACACAATTTGGAGGCAATTAAAAGACCCTATTAAAACAACTGGAGAGAAATTATATCTATTATGTTTTCAGCCTGTTGTTCAGCCTGGAGAGGCAGCGAAATGAAGGGAAAACTAAACACAACGGTGGGTGGGTAATCTTCCTTATTTAAAAAGGCTGGGGAATTCCATGCAAGAAAACCAGCCGGCGTGAAATAATCTGTGTATGTGCAAATAAAGTATTTAACCTCTTTTTCTCAATCTTTATACTCATGCAACTGACAGGCTTTATATCAGCAGTAGCATGATCAGTCTATTTCAAACTGCAAGAAAGCCATTTTTCCAATGAATCAAAACATTAAATGTACAAATAGTGTTAATATTATGTTCAGTGACAGTGAAACCCACTTTAGATCTGGATTAGACCTTAAATTCATTTTTCTGTAAATGCAGGGCAAATTGTATTCACCACGTTTATTAAACCAGTATTGAGACTGGATCCATCCATCATCAACTGCTTATCCAAAGTCTGGTTGCGGGTTCATGCTGGGAAACACTCTGAACAGGTCATCATTCTATCTCAGCTTGAACAGTTAATGGATCGGTGTCTTGCATAAGGACACATTGTCATGCTTTCTTCAGGGGCTGGGGATCAAACCGCTATTCTTCCGATTGATTATTCTTCTGGATTATTGAGCCTGAAAAGATGATTTGCTTTTCATCCATTTTGGCATTGTTTTCCCTCATTCTTTGTGAGCACCCTAATTTACATCTCTGTCCCTTTTAAAGGGAGCTGGGTGGGTCACATACTGGACTGAGAGCTGAGGATGACATTCAGTGGAAGGTTGAAACGTACCCATGTTTTGTTTTAAACTTATGTCCAGGTTATCTGATTGAACTATTTTGACTTTGTTCACTACCTGGATTATTGAGCCTAAAAAGATGATTACTAGACAACCACCTTACCTCCTGACCTATGTCGCCCCTTTGAGACTTGATGTTTTTGTTTACTTGTGGTTGTGACTGAATGACTATCTGATCACAGGGGTGCGCTGTCTCGTCTGGGACATGCATCAACGTTTAGTTGGATGGGAAGTTTGTGTGACTCAATGCGTGCTCAAAAATCCAGGTGTTGAAATCCCAGAGAAGTTGAGTCAGTTCATCCAGACACCATGTTTAGCAGTAAAAGCGTTTCATCATCCATCTCAGGAGAATAGAGCCCTCTTACTCAGAGCGAGCAGACAGAGGCACATAACTCACATACAGACAGGCAGAGAGACTAACCAGCGAGGATGATGCGTAGCCGGAGCTGTCACAAAGGGTGAAGGAGCAGTCGAGAACTGAAAACAAAACAAAAAGCAGACAGGGCTCTCCAGAGAGGCCAGGGCCAGGGTCAATAAGACGAGAAGATGCAAAGCAAACTGGGCCCAATCCTCCATTAACCATGCCGCTGGTTAAAGACACAAGCATTTAAAAACTGTCAAGTAGGAAAAATAGAACAAAACAGTATCAAGTACAGTTAAAAGCAAAGGATAATTGTCAGTCCCTAATATTACATCAGCCACTTCTATGAATGTTCTTTGGACGGGATGCTCATGGCCAGCAGCTGGTCTAGTATTTTTGGAGGGGGTGATGGATATATGCAAACATATCCCTGAGCTCTGTACTATGCATAAGGTTAAGGACCATACAGAAGATGCCAAAAATTCTCCTCATCTCATATGAATGATTCTGAACAGTATAAGCCATTTAATCATCTGACCAAAAGCAGCTATGCTATACATTTGACTCCCTGTTCTGACCCAGTTGCTTGGTTATAACAATTTATCTTTTCTGCAGCCCATTTGCCTTGCATCCAAAACATTGAGCAGGAGAACTGATTGTTCACTGACTATCTAATCTACCCAGACCTATACATGTGCCCTTGTTTGAAGCTGATCAGTGTTATTCCGTTCACCTGTGAGTGGTCATGCAACACTCTGCCCTAGATGCAGAGGGTATGGTGATGCACAGCACCTGCTTCACACACTGCTTTCAGAAACCGTGATCAAGAATCAGTCGAAAGCCATTCAGTATTCATCTGAGAGGACGCCTCTTTCAGCTCCTTCTCCTTTTGATCTGAAGTGCCCTTGAGCACTGGCATGTCTTAAAGTAACTTTTGAATATAACTTGTGTAACCTGCAGAAGGATCTTAGCCCATGTGACGAGATGATGAGTGGGGTCGCTTGCAGGCAGCCTTTTTGCAGACTGCTGTTGACACTACCCTGGGGGCTGGCCACGATGGAACATGAGGTAGGATATGCAGCCAGAGGCTACCTGACAGAAGGCCAAAGACAGAGATGAGTTATGCTTAATTTAACAATTGTCCTCGTCAAACTGTAACCTCCTGGCCCCTCATGCAGTTTGAAAGTGTTCTAATGTCTCTTTAAACTGCTGCAACGACTCTTGGATCTTTGTTTGCTTTGCACGACCCTGTCAATAAAAGCAGCAATACTTCACCAAAGGCGTTTTTAAAAAAAAAAATTATCACGAAGAACCCTGTTCACCGCCACCGGTGGCTCATGCATTTGTTTTGATGAGAGGAGTGAGAGATTTAATGCTGTTTGGGGGAATGAAGGTGTTTGCAAGATGTACAGCAATGAGGCAATGTATCCCGTCTCTCCATCTAAGTATTGTAATTCTTTTTGTTCAATTTTCATCATGTAGCAACATCTCTGCTCCCTGATGGTCTCATCTGCTTGTGTCAGTCATCCAGTGGCATCAAAATTAGATTACAAATGATGAATAATCTGTGTCGAACTCCTCGTAGCAACCCCAAACGGCTCCATTATAAAGGAGTAGCTGAAGACTTTCCATCCATTTATTTTCTCTGCCCACCTACATTCTCCTTAGGAGGGTTGCGGAGAACAGAAGCCCTTCCCTGCATGCTGTGGGTTTTTAAGGAGGACGTGCTCATTAGCATGAAAGGCCATTATGCAGATAGCTCCCCTCATTTGCTTTGCCATTCATAACTGAAGAGTCTCACTTTCACCTGACATGCATGGCTTTGGGATGTCAGCAGAAACTGGAGAGAGATGGAGGACATGTAAACTCTACCCAGAAGGTTGGGGGTTGTCTTACTGTGAGGCATTGGTGCTAATCATGAAGCCAATGTCCCTCATTAAATTGTTGTGGGAAGGAATTTTACGCTGCTTCTTGACTGAATGCAGTTGAGGTGATATTTAGATCATATTTTGCGTAGTATTGGTAAAGGGACATTGTATTGTATTCTTAAAATGAAATGTGTTCTTTGCATTTAATCCGTCGTGTTGTGTAGGAGCAGTTATAGCTGCAGCAACCAGGGAGCAATGAGGGGATTCAGTGTGTCACTCAAGGACAGTTCCAACACGCTTTCTGAAGGAGCCGGGGATCAAACCAGCGACCTCCTGACTACAAGAGGACCTACTCTATATTTTGAGTCATGCTACCTTTAGGTACATAAATAAAAAGTACAAGAGAAGATCCACTAAATGATTAACCAGCAGTATTGCAGCACCTGGCCACTGTTAATCTCCCCTCGATGAGACCCTCAAGTAATCTATTACTCTGCCAGGTGTCTGCTCGCTATTGCCACTAGTATCCTGCCTGTCATGCTATGTTTCTCCTCCTTGTGTGTGTGTGGGGGGGGCTGTGGAGAGACGGGTATGCCGGGGGTCAAAATGGAATGACCTGATTAATTCTCTGTCACCCACAGCATGAGACCTGCAGCCCCCATTTGGTACAGCAGGACGTGTCATGTCACTGCATCTGCCACTCCGAGAGCCTTTATGAAGCATCATGCCGGCGCACTACTGCCCCTAATCAAGGTACACAAAGGGAAATTATAGTGGCGCGATTTGCCATGAGCCTAAGTGACTGTGGTCTTCTTACCATGTCGGTGAGATTTAGTGGAACCATCTGTCAATGTATTGTTTAAAGGCATGGTAATCTACTGCCTTTGTCCTTTGGCCAAAGGACAAGTTTCTATGTTGAGAACTGTAGATATCATCTGTAGGTAGCCGAAAGCCAAATATCACGAATTGTGTGTCATCATCTTATAATTCCAATTAATTAATCAATTGCATCACATGTTAAAGTTTTAATTTAATTAAATCTGGTCCGAGCACAGCACTGATGCAGAGAAAAATAACAAAAATGCACCAACAAAAATGTAAGATCAGTACTTGTGGAGTGATCATGTGACGTGGGGCGCACATGGCTGTCAGGATGGATTTTTAGTGATAAGTGCACTGCTGTCATCCATCTCTTGGAGAAGCTGCACCATTAAAGCCCTGCTTCCTGACTCTTCTTGTCACTAGTCTTAATATTGTGAGCAATTTGAGAGCAAATTGTCAGATAGTAACAGTATGAGGCAAAATCATCTAATCTCGTTTGTGATGGCGGATTTCTGTAGACCAGAGGTCAGCACTGTTGCTTCAACGCAAGAAGGTCCTGGGTTTGAATTCTGTCCCAGGTCCTTTCTGTGTGGAATCTTTCTCCTCTCCACATGCCTGTGTGGGTTTCCTCCACATGCTCTGGTTTCCTCCCACCATCAAAAACACATGCATGTTGGGGTTAATACTCCTGCCTGTGCCCCTGAGCAAGGCAGTTTGAATAATAACAGGAGTTGGTCCCTGGGAGCTCTGTTATGTTGTGATGGACATTGCCCTGGCATGGCGGGGTCCTCTTGTCCTTTTAAAGAGAAGGGTCACTGCCAATCGATACAAAGTTATTCTGAGTGGTCACCTTTATCCTACAATGAGCCACTCCTGTCTCGATAGGTGTGGCTCTGCCCCCATCCACAGGGCACAAGGGGTGCCACTGAATGGTTTGATGAGGATGAAAACGATGTAAATAACATGTTATGGCCTTCAGAGTCACCAGATCTCAACCCAATTGAACAACACCTATGGGAGATTCTGGACCGTCATGTTGGCACTCTCCACCACTGTTATCTGAGCACCAAATAAGGGAATGTCTTTTGGAATAGTGGTGCTCCATCTCTCCAATAGAGTTCAGAGACTTGTAGAATCTTTGACAAGTAGCGTTGGAGCTGTTCTGGAGGCTCGTGGTGGACCAACACTTCACTGAGACGGTTTATGTTGTTTTTTCCCTCATTTGTCACTGTTGAACTTTTATGTTTAAAAAAAACGGAGAATCCACAAATGAACTAAATCCACTTCAAACACATATCTAGTGGGGGGACTAAAGCTTCTTTAAAGCTTTTAAGTTCACGTCTGTGCGATGAGTGACCTTCAAACTCAGAAACTTAATCCAGCCAAACAATACTTCGTACTCACCAATGGAAGCAGAAACATGGTGTCAGAAAGCTTTGATTCACTGTAAAATAACACTACTCCTCAGGATGAGGAAAGGATTTTCATTAACAG
>OMLC01000108.1:2234-17018 GCA_900302585.1 Regalecus glesne
ACACACACACACACACACACACACACACACACACACACACACACACACACACACACACACATCCATCCCCTTTAGCATCCACCTTGTTCTTTATTCTTCTTCATCTCTAATTTTTAACATCTTAACAGAAGATGGGGCAGGCATGAAGAGGAGAACGGAGAGAGGGAGAGAGAGAGGGCCACTAAAACGCCTGGCACTTTTACAGAGAGGCATAAATCAGGATCGCATGCATCCAAGGAGTTTATCCCCTTTCACCCCACACTCATATGATGGAGAGATAGATAGGCAGAGAGGGTCAGACACTCTCGCGAGATGGGAAAGAGGTTGTGCTCATGTGTATTTTTGGTGAAAGGGATAATCATTGAATAGGTCCTTGCTTGCTCTCTTAAAGTTTCATTTGTTTCCCAGGGGACAACCTATGTGTGAAGGGATCAGGCAAATACATCAGCGTATACGAGTTGAATGTTGATGGCTGTGTACCTGCCTCTCTCAGCCGTAGGGTATGTGCCATAGTTCATCCATCATCAACTGCTTATCCAAAGTCGGGTCACAGAGTCATGCTGGAGCCTATCCCAGTGACCATTTGACAAAAGGCAGGGAAACACCCAGGGTAGATTGCCCTTCCCTCTCAGGGGTTGAGCAGTTAGGGTTTCAGTGTCTTGCTCAAGGATGACACTTTTACACTTTTATTCAAAGACCTGGGGATGACGACAGGTATGGCCGCAAATGCATGGATATTAGGATGGCATCCAGCACTTTACCTGTGCTCCCTTTCCCAGGGTCAGTGGTTGTCAGTGGTTGGAGCAGCATGGTGGTGTAGCGGTTAACACTGTTGCCTCACAGCCAGAAGGTCCTGGGTTTGAATCCCAGACTGTCCCAGGTCTTCTCTGTGTGGAGTTTGTTCTCCCTTTATTATGGGCGGCATAGCTCAGTGGGTAGAGCGGTCGTCTGGCGATCAGAAGGTTGCAGGTTCGATCCCCGGTCCTGCATACAGCATGTCGAGGTGTCCTTGAGCAAGACACTGAACCCCTAACTGCTCCCCGAGCGCCATATGTTGGCAGCTCACTGCTCCTATACAATAGGTTGGGTCAAAAATGCAGAGAAATCCAAATTTCCCCTTGTGGGACTGATAAGGGAATTATTATTATTATTATCATTATTAAAAGAGTGGCTTTGGTGAAAGCTATTGCATCACTCAAGTTATCAAGTGAGCACTTAGAAAATTCAAAAGTTTCAACATGAACCCCCAGCATGGCAAAACCAGAGCCCGTATCACCTTTTTTAAACATAGACTAGAACTATTCACATTTATAATTAGTAGCTACACTTAAGTACTTTCACATATGGCGGTGTGTAGGGACTCCTAAAACGTCTGTGCTGCTGTTTGATGCTGTATTGAATTGTATCTCCTTGGCTTACACTTAGGAGTATTCTGTAACTTTGGCTGTCGGAGAGCCTATGGGCAATCACGGCCTCCAAATTCAAGGCCCCGTATTCTTTCATTTGAAATCGAGCAATAATTTTTGCTTGATTTGCTCCTTTTCATACACAAAATAGATGCTGTTTACAGTGCTCTTTTAAAAACATGAATAATATCCATCTTTATCCCCAGTGCCTCAGATATCCTGACTTTGTTAATCTCCCCCGCGAAAAATGTTTTTTTGGGGTGATAATTTGAGAGGTCCATCATTATGTATCGAGATTATTTCCCAGGTTGTGGAGGTGGACTTAGACTCTGGTGGCACACGGGGGAATTAAGGCTAGATACCCTTCGTGGTACTTTTTGGTAAATAAGTCAGTTCATAATATATTTTTCTCTTGTGATGATGACCAATTCTCTGTACAAAATAAACCCTTAACTTACATTTTCGCAGGTAATGTCTCAGCGAGAAATAAAAGAGGCATTTGTCAGCAATCTTAATGGGACCAGTCTGGAGGAAGTGGCACTGGGCACGTTCCTTGCCCCAGTGTGCCTTATCAATAGGGGGCTGGTTTGGATTCTGTATCATCGGTGCAAAAGGACATCACTGTTACCATTACCGTGGATATCACACTTCTTCTTAGACTTTTCTGTGGTTATAATACCTCTTGTTCTTTCATGCACCATTTTAAGTGACATCCTTCACCAGGTCATCGTGGGCTTGGTGCTTATTTCGACGTCCATGATGTTCTACATCTACCGTACTTGCAGCGACGGTCCCAATGTGCGCTCGCAGAACTCCACGAAGAGTTTTCTTCAGAGCAAGGTCCCATGCAACCAGGTCCCCTTCGTGACTGTCTTCCGCGTCCTTGTAAATGTGAAAACAGCCATTAGCATCCTAGCCGTGGACTTCAGTGTATTTCCACGGCGGTATGCCAAAACGGAGACCTATGGAACGGGGGTCATGGATTTCGGTGTGGGAGCGTACGTGTTTGCGAATGCCCTCGTCTGCACAGAGGCGAGGAGGAAGAATCTCTCTGGCTCCAAAACGAGTCATGTCACCAGACAGGTCACATCTGTCTGGCCCCTGGTCGTCCTTGGTATTGGAAGGCTGATCAGTGTCAAACTATCGGGCTACCACGAGCACGTCACAGAATATGGCATTCACTGGAATTTCTTTTTCACACTCGCCATAGTCAGAGTTGCAGCATCTCTGCTGCTGACTCTTCTCCCGGTCAGTCAGTCGGGGCTCTACGCTCTTCTGATCGGTGTTCTGTACCAGATTGCTCTAGAGACATCGGGCCTAAAGTCTTTCATCATTCACAACGAGGACAGGACGAAGGACTTCCTGCACGCCAATCGGGAAGGCCTCTTCTCTGTCGCGGGCTACACAGCCATATACATGGCAGGAGTTCAAATTGGACTCTATATTATGCAGCCAAGAACGCGAGTGAGAGAATGGCTCGGTGTGGTTGTCAAACTCCTGGTGGGAAGTGGCACACTTTACATGGCCGTGTACGTATGTCAGGTCATGGTGGAGCCGGTGTCTCGGCGACTGGCAAATTTATCTTTCTGCTTCTGGACTGTTGCTCAGTCCTTGTTTTTTTTGTCCTGCCTGGGCATAGCTGATGTGGTTCTACTGTTTTTCCAAAGGAGATCCGGTTGTCACTCGGTGCCGTCCTCATGGCACCTGTGCAAAAAGGAGAAAGATTGCGATGAGATGAGTGTGGGAGGACACTGTCTTGTCCAAGCTGTCAACAGGAATCAGTTGCTGTTTTTCATGCTTGCAAATGTAATGACGGGATTGACCAATACGCTGGTGGACACAGTCGGTGCCAGCGATCGCTTCTCGGTGTGCGTTTTGCTCTCGTACATGTTTGTGAATTGCTGTGTAATACAGGTTTTGTACATCTGTGGAATTACAGTGAAATTCTGGTAACTCTCTTTTTGACCCATCATTACGGCATGCTACTTTTCAACTTGTCCAAAGCAATGAGTTGCAAAAAGACTTTTGATGGCGTCCGAATCTTTCAGGTTTGACGCCAATTTAGCAGTGCACATGTTATGTGATGGTGTGTTCTGTATGGTCAGTGCATCCATGTCGATATTAAAACGTGCCCGTAAACCCTGTACGGACTTTTGTGTATGTTTAATGATGGGCCATAACTGTTTAGTGTTCTTCGTTCATTCACTCATTCATTCTCACTATTTCTTTTTGGAAACGGGTTTAATGAGTTCAGCAGCTCCATTTGCACCACCAAATATTACTGTATTGTCTAAATAAACCAGAGGCCTACCAGAGGCATTTTTTTAAATGATAAAATGCATAAATAAAATCCCTTATCGGTCCCACAAGGATAAATTTGGATGTCTCTGCATTTTGACCTATCCTGTTGTATAGGAGTAGTGGGCTGCACCATGCATCGCTCGGGGAGACGTGTCTTGCTCAAGGACATCTCGATATATGACATTACAGGCATTTGGCAGACGCTCTTAGCCACATACTGTCAGCAGGACTGGGGATCAAACCCGAAACCTCCCGATTGCCAGGCGACCACTCTGCCCACTGAGCTATGCCACCCCCCTATGACTAGTGCTGAGCTTTCCAAGCAAAAACTAGATATTTCAAAGAAGAAAATCTCTAAAAAGAGCACTAGTGTTTCTCATGATGGTTGTTTATCCTGCTGGTTGCTTAGTAGAAGGTGATTTTTTTTCCTTTTTTCATTAATTGTTAGTTTGCCTTTGAGACAATGTTTAAGTCTTAGAGCTCACAAAGAATAAATCATTTGTGTCCAGCTACTGGACACATTTCTCTGTTGCTCAAAAATGGGCATTTAACAGTAGCGTGTCAGATGGCATATCAAGAATACTTAAGAGTCTTAAGAATAATTCATAATTTGCAACTACTTTATCTACTGCAGGCCACTTTTTTCATTTGATGTTTCTGTGAGTTTATTTACGTTTCAGTCGTCAGGGTCATAGCATGTGGGGATCAATTGTGACGTAAAAATGGAGCTATCAGAAAGAAAGGCCATTTTATTTGGTCATTGTATTCTTGCAGTGAATTTGGCCTCTGCATTCAACGCATACAATTGCGGTAGATTAGTGATTGGTTCGTTCGCTTCGAGAATTAGCGAGTCTGAGGCAGTAGGTTCGAATCCACTGCTGGGCGTCTGGAAAGGCATCCACCTTTATATCCCCCTCCCCCAGGTCCAACTGAATCTGTGTCCATCCCCACGACGTGGGGGGACTAATCGTTAAACGGGTTTAATTTAACCCATAGTATCGATGGAAAGCCGGGACCGCCCGTAGAACATCTAGGGCTGCATGGTCTTGCTCAAGGACACTTCGGTACGCTTTCAGAAGGAGCAGGGGATCTAACCACCGATAATCCAACTACAAGGCGACACGCTGAACTTTCCGAGCTATGGAAGGCAATTCAAATCACGAGTCCCTGTAAAATGGATCGACATTTTATGGACAGTCTCGTGTTAAACATTTACAAACGTCAAAATAAACATATTTGGAGGTGGAACGTAATCTCCTATTGGAAAAACAATTACTTTGGTGGGACAAGCACCGCATCGAGCGTTTAGATGCCCTTTTTTCCTCAACGTTTCTGATTTTGCCCCACTGACGCCACGTTGGAGGCACGCCTATCGTTAAACGTCAAATTTACGT
This sequence comes from Regalecus glesne, assembly GCA_900302585.1. Classification (NCBI taxonomy): domain Eukaryota; kingdom Metazoa; phylum Chordata; class Actinopteri; order Lampriformes; family Regalecidae; genus Regalecus; species Regalecus glesne. The sequence goes on from OMLC01000108.1 coordinate 7,336, forward strand.
CTGTTGAACTACAATTGGACGTCAAATAACGTGGACGTGTCTGCGTTTTGAGGGCAAAGGTTAGGCTACTCCGAAGGATTGCGCCTCCGCCGTCGCACTTGTTTGTGATTGTAAAGGAAAGCAACGTTCAGAAGTGGGTACGTTAAACGAGATTTACCTACGTTGGCAACTAAGTATTGTTTCTTTGTATCAATACTTTGGTAGGTAACGGCCTGTTTTTAAAAGCGTTTAGGAAAGTCCGTGTTAAAGCAACCGGTCACCACACTTGAACTTCATGTTAGCGTTAGCTCTATTCCGTGTATTCAAATGCTAACATTAGCTATGTGAGGTATCAATGCTAAATATCTAGTTAGCAAAGTTTGCGTGCTTTGACATGTTTTATTATCGATCTATGCTGGTTTATGAACATTGTTTTGACATGTAAATGTCCTCTTGGTACGATATTAATTGTTTTGGCTGGATAGCACTAAGCAATTGCTTCTTGGTTATAGGTAGTTTAATACGTTGCGCTTTGCTGGCAGAACAAGTTTGCAAGCTAACATTCGATTGCCACCCAGTCTATCAAGTTCAACGCTAGCTTAACGCGTCCCTCTCGTTAATGGCGGCATTCCTTTTTGCTATTCTTATGGCTTTTGACTAAATTAGTTTTAATCAAACATTTTGATTACGTTCTTGGGACATGTTTAGTGATGTAGCATCCCCTCCCATGTTAAACCTGTCACTTCCTTAATAGTTCTTTTGCTAATTTGCTAGCTAGCCAAATCTGGGTCAAACCTGTAATTGTAGCTGTGACACATAGCCCGATCGGTTCATTTTAATGGATGATAAGATATGCACTTTGTGTTTTATGGTAACATCTTTAAAAAATCCAGAAAAGTCGACCTTCAGTGTTGACGTTGGGCTGGGGCTAATTTGAAATGACCTGCAGTAATTTAGCGTTAGCCTGGTGCAGCCTCAACGAATGACAACTCTGTCCGGTTTGTTCTCAGGATTAAGGTCTAGGTGGTGCTGCACTACAGGAGCTGGAAGACATGGCGCGTCTGGTAACAGTTTGCAGGGACGGCGAAGATGACTTCCCATTTCTTGCTCGACAAATCCCCCTCTATATTGATGAAACTCTTACGGTGAGGAGTTTTTTTTTCACTGTTATCTTAAAACGTTCCCATGCACGTATGCAAACCAGTAAACTCAAGCCAATTGCCTTTAGATATTGAGGACAATTGACAGTTGAAACATCACTGATTGGGCAGGCCTTTTAAAGCAATGTATAAAATGACTGGTTGTCTGACATGTTACATTGCTATTGACGAAAATTAATTCTTCATACACGACACTGTTTTGATATTCAGCAAGTGATATCAAAGATGCATTGTTAAAATAAACTGCAACCCAGGAATCACTGTTGTTTAAACTCCTTGCAAGTGAACATTGGTTTTGTACTAATACTTGTGCTACTACAGAATGGTAAATGTACTTATTTTTATATAGAGCTCTTTTAGTCTGAAGCATGGTAAGTATGGGATTAGTGGAGTTCTTTTTAACCTCAGTGGCATCTCTTACCATTTTTAAGTTCTGTTCAACATATCAAACAAATGCTGTGCAAAATCTGAACTACTGGGGTAAAAATTAAAGTGCAAGTCATCCAACTTTTCCAAAATGAGTAGATATCTACATTTGTCAGTTCTGTAAAGCTTATCCCAACTTCAGTCATTGTTTGTTTTACTTTTTTTAAAACATGACTAGCTATAATTTGGGTGCCTTCCATCTTTAGCTTGTAACATAGTCTCAATAATAACTATGGCAAAAAGGGTAAATTTCATACATTATTTTCATACAAGTTTAATAGATTGAAATTAATTAATATCCAACCAAATAAGCAAAGGTTTATTTGTTTTACAGACAGTCACTTTAGAAAGTGGGAACCGTGGTAGCTCAGTACTAGAGTGTGTGCGCTTTGGGAACTGATGAGCTAGAGGCAGCAGATACAAATCCACTGCAGGGCATCAGAAAGGGCATCCGGCCTTGACCCCTCAAACTCCAATTAAGTCCATGTGCACTACCACAACCTGGGGACTAATTGTGACATGTAAAATGGACCTCTGTCAGTTTGGCATGTCATATTTTTTTTGTATCTCTTTGATCCATTGATCTGCTAGTAGCAGTGCTGCTGAATACGTTGGAGAGGTTTTACTGTTATTTTGCGAAATGTATGGATCAAATGGCAAAGGAAACTCTTGGTAATGGTATTGTGGGTGGCAAATCCCACTGGAGAGTTTGACTGGTGTGAAGACCGGATATGAATATCAAATATTTGAATAATATTAGAGAAAGTGGATTTAATTTTATTTGTATAGCCCATTATCATGAATTAAATTTTTACCTCAATGGGCTTTACGTTAACACAGCATCTTGTCCTTAGACCCTCGCATTAGATATGTGACAAAATACTATAAAAATACTTTAACAGGGAAAAAATAGGAAGAAACCTCAGGGAGGGCAACAGGAGGGATCTCTCTCCTACGATGGACAGCCGTACGTACACTAAGAGGAAAACAGAATTGTAATGGAATTACAAAATATATATAAATAATGATAATGTCCATCATTGGGGCCATGGCTCAGTGGATAGAGCGGTTGTCTGGTGATCGGAAGGTTTCAGGTTTGATCCCAGCACTTGCAGAGAAGTGTGTTGAAGAGTCCTTGAGTAAGACACTCTTCCCAACCTGCTTTGCCCTGTGATAGACTGGTGACCTGTACAGGGTGTTTCCCCCGCTTTTTACCCAATGAGCACTTAGACTCCAGTTCCCTCTGCGACCTGATTTCAGATAAGCGGTTGATGAAGGAAGGATGGATGGATCTCCTTCATAGTGACAGTAATAATTAATGAATATCTAGAATGCAAATGTGCCAGATGAAGCCTAAGGCTAAGTCTCATCATATCTAGAATGCTGACAGGTAGTTAAATGGATGATGATCTTTAAAGAGGCTGCAATAACGGCAGCAGTAGTAGTAGTAGTAGTAGGTAGCAACAATCCTGGCATCGTACTCTGTAGCACCAGTTACATGTCTCCCAGGCTCCTCCCAGGTCACACACATACAAAAAGAGAAAAAAAGACATCAGCAAGAGAAACTATGTGAGAGAACAGTTTCCAATAGTCAATACCACTGCTCTATAATGTAAAAATGCCCTTTATTAAATAAGATATTTGTTTATTAGTTCCACAAGGGGAAATTTTACTCCGATTATGGGTAGTATGATGATTCAGTAATTGAGGTTTTTGCTTTACTTTTGGGATTTTATCTGCTTGAATGTATCTTGTAATGGAAGTAGACACTGAAAGTGTTTCATATGCAATAACTATGTAATTCATTAGGTTTCAAGTGGCCATTCTTTTTTTTTTATCAGATGGTGATGGAATTTCCTGACAGTATCATGAACCTTGACAGCAGCCATATTAACAACTGTCAGTGGAAACAATTTGTGGAGGTGAGTTGGTTTTTATTGGGCGAGAATATCAAAGTTCAGCAAAGTCTTAGAAAATGATATATCGATAGGAAAAGAAAATAGTTTAAGTGTTGTCACACTTCTGTCCTAGTACCACTCCAAGTTGAAGCACCAGGATTTGAATTTTGCTATGATGGTGACATCCAGAGAGGTGTTCAGCGCATTATCCCAGCTAGTGCCATGTGTGGGGTGCAGACGAAGTGTGGAGCGCCTCTTCTCTCAGTTGGTGGAGTCAGGAAACCCTGCCCTAGAGCCCCTCACTGTGAAACCCAAGAGCACGCTGTCTATCACCAAGGCGTGTCTGGCTGATGTAAAGAAGCTCTACACGCTCTTCTATGTTCATGGGTAAGACTCGGCATTTCCGTCTTCACTAGGTCTGTAATGGTACACATAAGTCATGGTTCGATTCATGCAGCTGTAGCACCACGACATAACTTGAAATAGGATTCACTTTAAATATAGGCTAACTATTAAGTGTAATCCCTATGCTTTGATTTTGCCCTGTGTGTGGACAGCCTATATATAATGTATATCTGTCGCCCTTTGTTTACATTTTTGTGTGATTGGGATCATCTGCAAATCAAAGCTGACATACCTGTCAGTTGACACAGAAGCTTTTGAAATAGTTTTATGAGAACGTGCAAGTATTGGGCAAAAGATGCATGTGAAAAAAACCTCAAGAGACTGGAGGTACTTTTTATATTAAAGTGTACTATGAATTGCTATTTGTGGAAATGACTGCAGGCCACATGGGATGAAGAAATATGAGATATGGGACTAAGCACAGGGGTATCATCTGTTGTCGAGTCTTTCAAACAGGTGTGAGAATTCTGTTTTTAAATTATTTTGCTGGGGTTATTTTTTGTTATTGAATATATCCCCCATTTTCCCGCTTCAGTAGAGTATTGTATTTTTCTCTTTCTATTTAATTATTGAAACTGTGATTTATTGCTTTCCCTTTTCTGTGGAGTATTTTGGATTACTTTTTTTCAGTTGGAGTGGCTTGTGTGAGTTTGCATTGCAAGGGAGCAGAGAAACTGACACTGTACAGCTGGGAAATTACGAACTGTGTTTGCTTCAAATTATGTGTGAATTTGAAAGGTTGAATGTATGTTAGGGTCTTATTATAAGATATTGAAATAGACTTTTAAAACACTGTCCTAACAGCTTTATCTTTGTTCTGTCTCATTTATAAAAGCTGACTCGAAAACAATTTAACTGAAATTCTTCAATTGTATCTTAAAGGATAATCAAATTTAATGCATGAAGTTTGGTCATAATCAATATTTACAAAGCTGATTGTTGCATATGGTGACCAGTGCAGAGACTTGATTTTATATAGATTTTTTTAGAAATATAAAATTAATAGGTTTAGATTATGTAAGGTAGCAACAGGTGAGCTAGTAGACATAGCTGAGGCAACCACTTCTCTGGCTGAGCAAGGTTATAGGCCTGCTTTTACTGACCAAGGTTCCACTGCTTGGCCGTTTGTTGCAAAGAGAAATCAAACGGAAAAAAATATGGTATTTTTTGAGTTCTTAATGCTGAGCTCTTCCTTAATGAGGACATTGATAATGCTGATGTTGAATGTAATGAGCATGCTGATTATGAAAGTCCTGATGAACATTTAACATGTTTATGATGACAATGCAAATGCTGAAATTAACAGAGAAAAACGGGATAATGATACACAATCCACATACACTGATTATGATGAGATAGAAATAAGATTATTTCTCTAAAAGAACAGGGTATCAAGCTTGAAATGATTTTTTTGAGGATTAAAATAGTTGAAATAGTTATCTGGATATGTTCAATAGGAAAAATGTTTCCTCACTCATCTAAGTGACTTCTTCAGTCTCAACTGACTAGAAGTATCCCCAAACCTTATAAAAATAGCACAGGTGCATTACAACCAAAACCATTGATAGGTTTCATATGCAAATTGGCATGGCCATGATGATGACGTTGATGGACAGTGTAATCCATGTGTGACACCGGTGCAGGATGCTTTTGCTTCTCTTTCTGGTGTTTCTTCTTCTTGTTACTATTATATAGAGCTCCATCCAGAAATGCTGAAGGATTTGGGTGTTGAGAGACTGTCATTGATGGCATGTCTCTTCAACCTTGTGTCTCAAACTGTCCCCAGGCTGATTTAAGAGAGAAGGACAACAGCTACCTAAGTGTGGTGATTCTGTTTGTGGCAGGAATTTTGGAACATTTTAGAAAGAAAGAAAGAAAGAAAGGATTCCCTTATCAGTCCCGCAAGGGGAAATTTGGATTTCTCTGCATTTTTGACCCAACCTATATTGTATAGGAGCAGTGAGCTGCCAACATATGGCGCTCGGGGAGCAGTTAGGGGTTAAGTGTCTTGCTCAAGGACACCTCGACACACTGTATGGAGGACCGGGAATCGAACCTGCAATCTTCCGATTGCCAGGCGACCGCTCTACCCACTGAGCTACGCCGCCCCCACAAGCCATGTATAGCCATGTATCTCCTAAACATTGAGTCTCAATTGCATTCAAATCCCAAAACTTGCTGAACCAGAAATTGCTCCACTCCAAGGATTGGATCCCCTAGCATAAACGGGGCAATATATTGAATGCTGTCATATTGGGAGGATTACTGTGAAGTCAAACAGATTGTGACCAAGAGAATGGTACAACACAGAAAAGCCAATTTGTCAAGTCAGGACTCCACAGCCACACCCATCCATAGGCCAGTGGCCACTCTTTTAAGGATTAGGGTGTGCACATCCTTGATGGGGAGGAATACTGGATTGAAGAGGGAGTCAAATAGGTCATTTATTTAAAGAGGGAATCCCTATCCCTGAATTGGGGCTGAGAGTACACCTGTTGCCATCTTACAAATGTTGTAATAGTAACTGTTCCCCAGTCATCTGTGAAGATCAAAAATGGCCTTTGAAACTAGTTAATGGTCAAGCACATTTGCATATGAAACCAATCGTTGCTTTCAGTTACTATGCAATTGTGCCATTTATAAAGATTGGGGTATACCTGTATACCTAGTCAGTTGAAATGGAAGAAGTCGCTTCGATGAGTGATGGAATGTTTTCCACTAGAAATTATGTACAGATGAACCGATACAACTTTTTGTGATATTTTTGCCTGGATTATTGAGCATGCATAAAAAGAGGGCCATGGTAGCTCAGTGGGTAGAATGCGCACACCTTGGGAACTGAGAAGCCAGACGAAGCAGGTTCAAGTCCACCATGGGGCATCAAGAAGGGCATGCAGACTTAATTTCCCGTGCTCCATCTAAGTCCATGTCCTCTCTCACAATGTGAGGACTAATACACATAAAAATGGACCTCTCATTGAACATGCATAAAGATGATTTTTGAGATTATGTTACCAGTTCTCTGAATAGAGTGACAAACTTCAGGCAGAATAAGAAAAAATATATTTTCATGCTCAATAATCAAGGTGGTCAAAAAGGTAAAAAAAAGTTTGAATCGGGTCATCTGAATGCAGATATTATTTTTTAAAAACAGGAGAACATTTCAACATTAATCTGAATGTCATCTTTAATTCTGATTCAATAATTTGAGGTACTTAAGTCCCTGGTAGAGGACAGAGATGTAAATTAGGGTACTTGAACTCAGATTTAGGCAAAACAATATCAAAGTGGATATAAAGAAAAAAGATTGTGCTCAATCTTTTTGATTACCTGAATTAATTGGCATGAAAATATGTTTTTCTTTTTATCCATTTTGGCATTGTTTTGTATGTGTATTACTTTGTGAATTTATTTTTTCAGTCATCAATAAGTGTGCCTGCTCCTAACATAATTATCTTTTTACTTTGAACTGTAATCTTATCAATCTTCTGAATTGTACTTGGACGTTCCTAAGTGGGTGTTATAAATTTAATAGCGTGATATAACTTCCATGTATCTTTCCTCCCACAAAAACACACATATGCCCTTTTTGTCATATACTCGGTGCTTGATTTTTAAATCTGGAGGTGCCAGAGCAAAAAGTCCTCCTGTGACAGAGGCAACCATAGCCCTGAGAGATTCCAGAGTGGAGAAAAAAAAACTTTAACAAGAAAAGAAAAGAAAAAAGATTCCCTTATCAGTCCCGCAAGGTGAAATTTGGATTTCTCTGCATTTGTGACCCAACCTATTGCATAGGAGCAGTGAGCTGCCAACATATGGTGCTCGGGGAGCAGTTAGGGTTTAAGTGTGTTCCTCAAGTACACCTCGACATGCTGTATGCAGGACCGGGGATCGATCCTTCAACCTTCAGATTGCCAGACGACCACTCTACCCACTGAGCTATGCCGCCCCAACTCACCAGTGTTGCATTACGGTGGTAAATTACCCGGAAATGTTGGTCTTGACTGAATTCGTTGATGTGATTGGCCATTATCACTGTATTATCTGCAATTGATATTGGTGGTTTTTGGGAGAGGGACAACCTTGTGTGTGTGTGTGTGTGTGTGCGTGCGTGTATGTCTTTGTACAGGTTTTCATGTTGTTCATTGTTGAAACATTGATGTGATTGGATATTATCGCTTGGGAATAGAAGGGACAACTTCTTTTTATGATACGAAAGGGGCTGGATCCATACAAATAGGTCCTGGAGTGTATGCAGTTTAAAACTGAGAGGTGCCGGAGGTTGCGCCAGCCCAAATTAAGCAGTGCATATACTGTAATCTCTACCTCAAATAGTATGTGGTTCCTTATCATAGTTCTAACACCTTCTAGATGAAAGGCAGGGTGAAAAGAAAACTTGTGCATTTTAAGTTTTACAAATTTCCCAATTCTTATTTTAGACAAATATTACTTGCATAAACATAATATCTGCTTGATGATTAGGGGTGGCATAGCTCAGTGGGTAGAGTGGTCGCCTGGCAATCGGAAGGTTGCAGGTTCGACACTTGGTCTGGTAAAAAAGGATGTCGAGGTGTCCTTGAGCAAGACACTGAACCCCTAATTGCTCCTCGAGCGCTATATGTTGGTAGCTCACTGCTCCTATACAATAGGATGGGTCAAAAATGCAGAGAAATCCAAATTTTGCCTTGCAGGACTGATAAGGGATACAAGCATACAACACTATGCTGAGAGGATAATGGAATTTTAATGGAATTACAAGATGTATGAAAAATATGGTGAACTTTGAAGGTGCTGCAGTAGCTGAACAGTAGTGCACAAACCAGGTGTAGTGGACCCAACCCACCACAGGGCACCAGGAAGGACACATGTCCCAATTGTCCAATTCTCCTCCATGTCATACACACAGAAAAGGAGAAAGAGGAAGAAATATTATCCTACGAATGAAGTAATGATCAGCCAGAAAGAAACAATATAATGTCGTAGAACTTCTTTTCCTTTAAGTGGAAGAACCGTCCATCTGTAAAGTAACTTAAGAAAAGCTCCCAATTTGAATGCTAATAAAACACAGTCGCAAAAAGGTTGAGTCGGTTCATCTGGATACAGCTTTAGCTGAAAGAAATGTCTATTGGTGACACCTTGGTGTTCCCTGTATGAGTGGTGAAATATTTCTTTCAATAAATGCTGTATCCAGATTAACTGATTCAATCTTCTTTTTGCAACTTCCTTAACTCGATTATTCAGCGTGTGTAATGACAGTAAAACGAGATTTTCCTTTGAATGAAGCCCCATTTATGGGATGGACCCAGATCAGTGTACTGAGACTGCAAGTATTTTGTGTGTGAAATCTGTGTATATAGGAAAGTATGAGTTCAGACTAATTATACAATATAAATAAAAACACGTTACATCCAGTTTTATTTGCATACTTTCCATTTTCTGTTTTTTTCCCTGTTTAGGTCAAAGTTGAATGACATGATTGACGCCATTCCAAAAAGCAAGAAGAACAAACGATGTCAGCTGCATTCCTTAGACACACACAAACCCAAGCCCTTAGGGTGAGTGCCATAGAATCTCTCTTTTCACAAAGCTGCTGTAGGAAAGTTGTTTTGTATGGTTATTATTTAGTGAAATTGTAAACATGCTGTCAGTAATGTCCAAAGAAAGTTTCTGGGGGAAAATCTGGTTCATCTCCCATTTTCAGCCTAATCAGCTAGTCTGTTTGTAGCTTGCTCACATGTCCGGTACACACCAAAGATTGCAATCAGGAGTGAAAAGTTTCTTTAGAAACAATATAGGTGGTAACTAAGATATATAC
>OMLC01000113.1:4458-26451 GCA_900302585.1 Regalecus glesne
ATGCATGTGCACATATTCATAATAAAAGCATACTGATAAGCATCCGAGGGTACACATACACTCGCACACAATCACAACCTCTCTCTCTCTCTCTCACATACACACACACACACGCGCACGCACACACACACACACACACACACACACACACACTTATTGTAATTGCTATAGTATCATTTCCGCTTCGGGAAATGAGGAGCCAGATGTTGATGATCCGGTCCCACCACAGGGCGTTAGGCAGGGCAAGCGGCCTTAATCCCCCATGCTCCATCCAGGTCCATATCCATCGCCATAACATGAGGACTCATTGTGACCTAAACATTGACCACTCTAGAATAGTACAGTACAGTTCATGTTTAGCTATTGTGTTTTATAGTATAGTGTTATATATTACTGTATAAGAAGATGTAATAAGCCAGTTTATTTAGTCATTGGATTCCTAAAATGAAATATGTTCTCTACATTTAACCCATCCTATTGTATAGGAGCAGTGGGCAGCTGCAGCACCTTGGGAGCAGTTAGGGGTTCAATGTCTTACACAAGGATAGTTCAACATGCTTTCTGAAATAGTGGGGGATCAAATTGGCAATATAGCACTGGCGTAGTATTTTAAAATACTGTATAAAGGTGTACAGATACTGTGTAAATATATATTTTATAAATCAACTGGCAGCTATTTAATAACTATTGTAAATAAGAGATATAGCTCCTATAGTCAACTAAAGTCTGTGTGTGTGCATGTGTGCGTGTGTTTGTTTGAGTGGAAGACTAAGAGAAAGAGAGAGATAAGGGTGGCATATGGCATGAGGTGTGAGGTTGGTTGGTGGGATGGGAAGTTGGTCAGACAGTTAACTCCCTACCCATCCGCTCTATGATCTGAAGGAATATAACTTGACTTGGTGACATGACATTTAACCCTGAGTATGTGCGGAGTGTCTCTCAGCTTCTTCTGCCTCTTCATGTCTGCAGTTTTCTGCCTCTCATTTTTCCCCCGAGGGACTGCTGATGCTGAAGATGGTGGTATTGAGAGCCCTGGAGATAGTCATGCTACTCTTTCATTCATTTGTTTTCCATACACAGCACAGGTCTTTATCCACCTGTGCTCCAAGTCTCAGAAGATGGATTCTGAGGCTTAGCTGCTGAATATTCATAAGGGGAAACATTGAAAACGAACAAAAATGATCATTGTTTGTATATATCTTTTAATTTAATCTTGCTAAGGAGAGCCTTAGTGTGCCACTCTTTGTCAGGGGTAAGGAAAAGCTTTCTATGTTACATATTTCTGATAACAGAATTTCCTGTATTGGTTTAATAAGTAGACCATGGGCTGTAGTAGCTCAGTGGTTGAGGGCGTGATTCAGGAACAGAGGCAACGGGTTCGAACCCGCAGGGTGTCATGAAGGGTATTCAACCTTAATCCCCTAAACTCCATCTAAGTCCCTGTCCACCCCCACAATGTAGGGAATAATTGTGACATGTAAAACAAGCCTCTCGGTAGACCAGCCATACCTTAAATTCTGTGGTTTACACTCTGTAACCAGAAAATAATGCTTGTTTGTGGTGTGGAAATGTGCAGGTGCATATCAAATTTGTATCCCAGTCAAAGATAAGATATTGCTATGTCTGTGCACTTGCATGTATGCGTGTGTGTGCGTGTGTGTGTGTGTTTGTTCTGTATGAGTGTGTTCTTGCTTGCTTTTCTGCATCATTGTGGAAATAAATATTTTAGTATGGATTGGATGAGTGAATACTGTTGTGCATAGTGTAGCGAAAGCTTTAAATGGGATTAATTCAAGGTGGGCTCACAAAATGAAGGATTTCATTTCACTTTTGGTTTACATTTCTAGTTTCTAATGTATTTAAGCCAGCCAAGTGTTTAGTGTTTCCGCATGTGAATATGTGATTGTGAAATCTTGCATGTTCCAAAGCAAGTTGTTTTTGTTTTGTTGTGAAAATTCATGAGTGTGTTTTGAGAAAAAAATTAATCATTGATTAGTTTTTGAATATATTGAGAAAACATTTGAATCTTTGGTTGAATCCTGGCATGGTGTCACAATGAGAGTGACCTTTGGACTTCATGCATTAACATATTTTCTCCAAACACGGGAGTCGTTTCGAAGTGCTGAGAGCATTCCACTGCCCCACAATAAATTTGCTCTACCTTTTCTAAATTATTCCCATTAACGAGTATTTAAATAATCCTCTTGTTCCAATTTAAATGCTGTCTTCAGTTTAGAAGCAACACCTCACAGCTTGGAAAAAGTTTTAAAACACATATGTAGTTGAAGCCAAATTTAAATTGAGGTGATTTGGACTAGCTGCTGTGCAGCTTTTCTGTTCTCATTTACACCTCCATCCATCCCAGCAGTATATTGTTAGCTGTAATAAAATTTATCGATATTTTCTGGCATGTTTGGCATTTTTTAGGGGGGGTAAGTTGGGGTCGGTGGGTGGTTTGTGATAGATTGTTATACTGTTCTATGTTTCATTACTATGAAGTAGAATTATGTGCAGCGCTTTAGGGCCTGTTCCCAGATTGTAGTAATACCATGTGAATGTGAGTAACATCTTCCACAGCTTCCACACAGAAAGTTATAGAAAAGAGGTGCTGGGGATTGTTTGTGATTTCTCTATGATATGATAGCTCCTCCTTATGTCGAAATGACACCAGAATACAGATGAACATTTACACAGAGAGCTGGACAAGCAAGATATTTCAAGTAGTTCAAATGAGGGTAATGTATGGATTCTGCCATCATTTTTACAACAGCAGCATCATATAATTACTTCATTAGAATAGACAGCTGAATGGTATGGCTAGCTGCTTTTAATGACTGAGATTGCATTTTCCTTTCCACAGTCGCAAAACACATATCACTACAGTTCCTGTTCAAACTCTTGAGGTTGGTAGATAAACCCATGGAGGCTGAATTTAACATTGTTGAATGGTCATTTCCTGTATAATATCCAGTAGCGGATTTTGCAGAGGTTAAGCAATTAATTAGATCTTCTGAAGTCTGACCTCCTCCCTGGCGACTGATATGTTCAATGGCTGTCACTGAGGAATGAGATGAAGTGACACATGCCACTGCCTACAGAACTGTCTGAATAGACACAGACAACCTGAGCTCAACGTGATAAGAGTTGGGAAGGATGAGCTGCAGGGTGTCACGCTGTGCCATCTGGATCGGATAATGAAGTGCTTAAACTTCTCACAAGTGTTAGCAGTAAATAAACTTAGCTGCATAATTGTTAAGGGAAAGGGAAGCCTGGAAATGGACTATTTTCCCCTGCACAGTTGTACATATCTATTGCCCAAGTAAGCACAGATGCCGTGTATGTTGCTTCAGTTATTGCTGGGTGCTGAAGAGTGTAACCACCGTCAATTCTGCAGTGGTTAACTGCTGAAGCAGGGTTATTTTTCAGGCCACAGTGGCTCACACTGATGTGTCATAGTCTCGCAATGGATACTCAGACATTCACATAAAGGAGAGGCTTGGTAAAGCCCGTTATCTCTCAGTCCAGTGACAGCAATGGCCATGTGACCAGGAGAAGATGGGGAGGTGTCCTTCAGTCCTGTTTCTGATACACTCTTAGACAGGATAGTAAAGATTTGCCCTCCTTAGGGGGTAAGTGTCTTCATTACCAGAGCCTGCAGCTGGTGAAGGATGGTTTTTCTGCTCTATGTGGTTCAATTGATGGATATTCCAAATGTGTGTATGTTCCTTTTCCCCCTTTCTTTTGGACCTTAAGTAGAATGAAAGCTAAAGATAGCCTTGATATTTCACCCAAAAGGCTTTAGGAATTGGCGATATAGTAGATCACCTATTGTTGACAGCTAATACCTAGTTACCTCAGGTCAGATGCACTAAATCCATACCAGGGTGATGTTTCAGAAACCTGTTTCCAAACACATGGTTAGAATGCAAGACGAATCAATGAAAACAATACGTTGTTATGTAGTCCACTGATTTGGATGTACAAACTTCCAAAACTACTATGCAATGTTAAGGATTTTATTAATTTGAAGGGTGCATCTCAAAACAATCAATTACCAAATCATATGATAGATTAGGTTGAAATAAAATAATGTGAGATGATATGCAACTTGGCTCATAACCTTTTTCTTCTAGCCAAGTCATTAGAGAGGTCCATTTTTACATGTCACGATTAGTCCCCAGATTGTGGGAGTGGACACGGACTTGGATGGATCTTGGGGTATTAAGTCCAGATGCCCTTGCTGATACCCCACAGTAGGTTCAAACCTGCAACATCTGGCTTGTCAGTTCCCAGAGTGTGCACTCTTAACACCGAACTACTGCAGCCCCTACTTTGAGCCAAGTCATGGAATGCTTGTTTATTTCTTTGCCATAAATAGGTCCTGTCTTCCATCCCAGCCTATCTGTAATTGTTTTCCTCCCCTGAGTTTGTGTGGATGGATGTCATGTGAATTGGAAGCTAAAATTTGTCCGTAGCTATGAATAGGAAGGGAATAGATTTTGTAGCCCTGTATGTGAGCCCTGATATGAACTGGTAAGCCGTCCAGTGTGTCTGCCTGCTGTCCACCTGATCACAAGCTGCTGCAACCTCTGGCACCTCTGTGACCCTAAAAACGAATAAGCAGCCTCCATGAAAATCCATTTAAAGTAAATTTAACCTCAAGATCCCATTTTACCCTAAAATATTTGTGGTGTGTGATGTAAAAACCTAGACAGATGCTATCTATCACCCGGTGTACTGTTCACAAAGAAAGTTACTCAGTATTGATAAGCTTGATGAGAAGCTTCGCATATACTTGGACTTCATTCTGTATACGATAAGTGTTTTCCTACTATTCGGTCAGGTTGAATTTGGCAGAAGAATAGTATTTACACATGGACCTGGCAGGGACATCTGGGTGTACAAAGTCAACAATAAAAATTCTCCCATGCACAACAGTCAAAAGTGCCCGACAGCAAAGCTTAAGACCCTCAGCTGCTCTAGTGGAGCACCTCAGTTTCCAATACCATAGTGAAAACTTGAAACACTGATAATGCCATTCATGATCTCATATCCTTTCCCCTGGAGTAATGTAATGTTCACTCCACACAAAATAAAAAGCCTTTTTAACTTCTCCAACCCCCACACTCCAACCCTTCAAATAAGATCTTATGCGTGCTGGCAAAATGAAATGAGCTATTCTGGCACCATTTCAATACTCGTTTGCTAGTTTAAAGGGTTGAATTTTGGGCTTTGCTAATGGCACATCGTATACTTCAGATTGGTTACTTCTGACATTCTAAGATCTTTTGAGCCCAAGTTTGATTACAGGCCCTAGGGATCACTTGGTTTCTCAGATGAAGCTACATGACCAAAGTATACTCTACTGTTGATATCTGGTAACTTAATCTGCATCTGTTAAAAAAGAACAGTGTGATCAAATCAGTGTCTTTTCTTTTTTAATCATTGAACTCTATCTTTCAGATAGTTCTCTGTTTTTCAGGGGTCACCACAGTGGAATTTAGTTTCCATTGATACCCTGTGACAGCACAGCATCAATGGCAGCCTCAACAATTGAAAATATGTTTACATTCCGACAGAACCAGTTCTCGGCTCCCTGGAGCCCGTACCAAAGTTCTGCTAAGAGGCACTCATTCCTGATCTGTGAGCCATGTAAACCATTTGCTATAGCCACAGTCACACCTGACACCCCAGTGTTCCCACTACAATCATCTCTCCTTTAAAACAGTTTGTTCCATCTGTTGATCTAATACTAAAATTATATGATTATATAGAATACAGTGAGACGTAAACAAACAATGTTTATTGAATAAAGTATTTCATAGAATCTTAAGAAAAGTGAATATTATTATTAATAATAATTAGAAATTATTGAAAATAAAACGTAACACTGAGCTTTTGCTATACAGTGTAAACATATGCCTGTACAGCTGTCATAAGATTTGGCTGTACACTGTTCACATATGCCTATTAGTGATAGCTGCAGTGATATGTCTTTAAATTGTAAAACAAACCTGACTGAGAGAATAGATGATTATTATCTTGTTTTAAAATTATGTGCACTAGTGAAGATTGGCATCACACCCATATATTGTCTGGACAGGTCCTAACCAAGGTAGCTGCTGGAAAGAGCAAGTTTCATTTCATGCAACCTCATTTGAAAGCATGTTCATGCTTAATGCAGTTATTTCTACCCCTCAGAATTTCATTCAAATAACTTCAGCCATTCTAAAGCCTTTTATTAATGTGTTGACAATTTACAAGTGTGTAGTTGATACATATCACTATTACTATTATTGTTATTATTATTTATTGCATCCATTGTTATGAAACTGCTATGAACAAGATAACATGGGTAAGGCTACTCGAAGAGGCTGATGTTCTCCTGTGGTTTTGTGCATATTATTTCAAGATACAGGCATCAAAAGCTGGAGCCTATAGGCTTACATACTTTTATCCTTTTGGCTCTTTGGCTCTTCTCTTCGAGCCTCATGGTGAATCATTCCCCTCCTTATCGAACTCCTGTCGGCCACAGGGCCCTATACTGTCACAAAGATCGCTTTTGGGCTTGGCTGGCTTTGTGTTCTGATATTTGCCATTCTGCTACTGCTTCATTTTCTTTGTTGTAATGAATTGTCAGCATATATTGCATGCCAGGTATGCTACAAATAGGCCTATTGGTATGTTGTTTGTGATTATGCTAATCTACTTATATTTATTTGACCAGCACAACTCTGCTTGAATGACTGGATTGTGGCTGAGTTTGTGGCTCATTGCTGTTTATCTTTTCCAGCACATCACGAATATGCCACTACAGTTCTCACAGCAGTGATGGTAGCTACCACATCAACAACCTTTGAATGACTTCATCCAGGCGCCAATATCACTCTCACCTAGTTGTTACTGGTCAAAGGTATGTGCTAACTAAATTCAACAATTAAAACAAAGTTTGCATAAAACATTATTTTTATAAAATATATACTGCTTAATTTGAAAAAAACAACAACAATATTATATACATCTAATGATTCACATAAAGCTATCAGATGCTAACCAAAACTTCCCCTACCACCTCTACACTATTTTGTTAGTTAGTAAACCTTGCAGAACTTCCTACAGGTTACTGAGCATAACTGGATATGACCCTGTACCATTTATTGCATTGTGGTCATTCACCAACTACCCACTTAGGTCATTTGCTATGATCCTATGTTATGATGGGGTCCAAGGTTGTCATGGTACTTTTTGTATTGGGATACTTACAGCAACACTACAACAAATTAGGGCATTGCCTGTTGCTATAACATTCACTTTTGTGCTTTATTGCAATTCATTTTTGTCAAAATGTTTGTTGTGGTCACACCAGGACAAAAATCCCATGGGTCAGAGTCCTATTTGATGAGGCCTTTATTAGAGTATGCATGAAAAAAAGTGAGAAATGGGACAGCTATGAGTTCATGTCCACATTAATGTGGACAACCCAATTGGCCACATCAATGCATTAATGTCAACACCAAAAAGAGTTTCCTGCTAATATCTACTCTACAGATGTAATATTGTGCAGAATAATAGATCTAGCATTAGCATTAATGTCATATGAACCATTAAAATATCATTTCAAACATTGTCATCTGTTACCATGATCAGGTTTTATCTCCCAACTGGAATTAAAACCAGTTAAACCCAGTTAAATCCTCACAATGATCATAGTTTGTGGCCCCATTTCCACTTGTTTTTGTTTTTCTCCCTTCATCATAATACCCTGTCTTTATGAATTTAGTTTGTTTTTATTGTGAAGCATTTTTTAAGCATATATGAGATAAGTCATATGAATGGAGAGTTGTTTTTTTAATTATTATGGTTGTTGTATTTATTATGATTATGATTATTATTATAGTATAACAGTAGTAACAGAACAGTAACCTCCTAACAGGAGGTTACTGTTCTGTTACTACTGACCAAAGACACCCATATGAGTGATGATACATTTCTATCAATAAATGTTGTGTTCAGTAGAACGGATTTCATTTTCTGGGATAGGAATAATAATATTTACATTTCACGGTATCCTTTTCTCAATTAGCTCAGGGATTGTATTCCAAGAATAATTAAGTGCATGAGTAAAAAGCGAATCCTTGTAAAATGTAATAATAGTGTAATAATCCATGTAACCCATGTATATACATCACTGCCTACCACAGTGACATTTCTGTTTTTAACAGATTCGGGAAAATCATTTTGTTTTAAGACTACAGATATACAGAAGATCCCTTTCTGCATGTTGCATCCCCAGGCTTTAAGTGCATAAGCAAAAAGAGCAAAAAAAATCAATTTTGTTGATGCCTCCTCCTCTTCCTAAAAAAACAAAAACAAACTAAAAATACTACAGTAAGGGACAGTGCAAAGGCAGTTTTACTCAAATGCAACTGCATTTTTCTGTCATGAAAATAAGCTTTCCAGGTAACAAGATCCCATATGTCACTCAAACTCTGCACCAGTGTGGAAATAGAAATGGTGTAGGGTTATTTCCAGAGCCAAATTTTCTTTCACTGTTTCAAATATGTTTCAAGCAGCATGGCTCAGGAGGTAGAGTTGGGGCATCAAACAATCGGAAGGTCACTTGTTCGATTCCCGATTCCTTCAGAAAGCATGTTGTAGTGTCCTTGATCAAAACACTGAATTGAACTGCTCCCTGGGCACTGCAGGTGCCTGGTGCTCCTATACGATGAAAGGTCAATTTTTATATGTAGAGTAGAGTATAGTTGAATGCAGAGAACAAGTGCCATTGTAAGAATACAATGGCCAAATAAAGTGGCTTTCCTCTCCTTTCCTTTATGTATAATGATCGTAGACTGTACTCTACATTCTACAATAGATCCTACACCATCCACACCTTGCACTGTGTTTAATGTGGGATCTCTGTTTGCCAAACTTTATTTTTAATGTACATCTTTTTTTTCATCATAAGATGTCCATGTCAGTGTGTCAAGTACCAATATATCCATCCATCCCATCCATCCAGCCATCTATCGTCAACCACTTAGTCAGGTTGCAGGGGGACTGGAGCCTATCTCAGTTCTCATTGGGCGAAAGACAGGGATACACCCCGGAAAGGTTGCCATTCCGTCATTCCAATTAGGGGAACAGTGTCTTGCTCAAGGACACTGCAATGCACTTATCTGCAGGTGTAGGGATCAAACCTGCAACCTTCCAGTTACCAGACAACTGCTCTACCCAATGAGCCATGTCGCCCCTGCCAACATTATCTTTCGGTAAATGTTATAAAGTCGTTGCAGTCATGATTCTCGGAGAGGACTTGGTGCCTCTGAGCTCTGTTCAGAGCCTTCTACATAGCACTGATTCATTTCATCATAATTTGCTCATGACAGATTGGGATTCTGTAACGGGCTATTCGTCTACCGTTTAGAAGTTCCGGATACTTCTTTTGTGGTCACTGTAACATTCAAGAGAAGAACCTTCACCCATATTTCAAGACCATGCTTTCCAGTGCACTGCTGTCCGCTATGCTCCATCATTATTATAATCCTCACGCTACATCAAACGGCTCTTGGCTTACAAATTATAAAGATAATTAATCGAGAGTGTTTGTCAGGGTGCAGCAGAAGCACCCTCAGGCTCTATGTTTTGAGCTGCAGCGCTGCCAGTGGAGGTCACACAAGGTGGTATTTACCACCGAATTTTTTAACCTGGCTAATATGTTAAAAATTTTAATGGATTTGTACTCCCCTATACATTTAGATAGCATGGATGAGATTCAAATGCTTTGACAACACTGGCTCTGAAATTGCTATGTCCTATGCAGTGTACATTGGCCAATACATTTAGTGGAAATCTTCATCCACATTGTACAAAGTTGAAATATAATCACACCTGTACTGTAGATTTCTTGAAGTTGACGTTTACTTTTTTCGATCGAGAGTAACGGGGTTTTGTGTTGATGTTTGCGCTTTGGGAAGCAGAGAACATGAGGATTTCCTCTTGTGTCCAGTGTCACTGTGTAGAACAGGAGATAGTCAGCACTGTCGGGATTAATCTGTCTCAGCTAAGGGCAGAGATTAAGGCCATCCACGAAAGTGGGGCAACGTAGCATCAGTGTTTGGTGACACGGAATTGAGCCACACCAGTTTGCACAGCGCCACCCTGTGCAATCAGAAAAGAATGGACGTTAATCCATGTTACTGAAAGTTTTTGACAGGATTTCCATTACTTGGAGGTCAGGGTGACAATTTTATGTGAAAAATATCTGAATCCCACCACGCATACTTTGTTTTTAGATTTGGAAATATCTCAATGTATGTATTTAAGATATGGTCATAGATTATTAAAAAGGGTTGTGCTCATAAATTACCAGCATAATCAGTGTAGTTTCCCAAGCCCTTCATAACTGTAAATATGGACTCTTATTGTGCCAGTAAGACTACTTATCATCTGCCCTACCCTTGCTCCTAATGACTCACTGGTGCTCATGCACCAAACCATTTGAATTAATGTTAATTACAGTCAGTATCATAAACAAGACACATGCATATTAAGAGTGGTTAATGACTGCAGAACTGGCCGATAATGTCTGCATAATAGGCACTTTTCTCACTGCTGCTGACTGAGGGGAGACACGCCTTCTCTGTGTGCTCACTTGTTGAGGAAGTCCCAGTCTCTGCACCAGTGGTGGTAAAGGAGCACCTGAAAATCAGCCGGCTGGTTAATTACAGAGATAGCTGAGGCTAAATCGGTAGTGACTGTCATTAATGGAGCAAAGCCATGTCTCAAACAGTGCAAGTGACACATTTATTAGTTCCTACTGACAAATTGGAATCAGATCTGCCTTTGGGGTGTTTACTAAATGGCTGCTGAAGTGTCTTCTAACAACACTGTCTTCTGTTTTCTCTTTATTTGAGCAAAAGTGTGCTTTATGGTTCAGTCTGACCATTACATAAAGGGATTGGATAGGGTAGCAGTGGGCCATTTGACCATAATAGGATTATTGAACATATTAGAATCAGTTTTTTGGCCATACAGGTTTTCTCATGCATATGATTTTAATTTGGTTTAATGGCTCTCACAGGTACTTCATATAGAATGACAACACAACAATCTTCAGACGTATGCACAAGGATTGACTATATACAGGTGAAAATAGGAGGTAATAAAACAAAATGATGCAAAGAATGTTTCAGAGATATTGAAATAAATGTTAACAGCTTACATAAATACATACCTGTGTGCATAGATACATCAGGATGCAGGGTGGTTTTCTAGTACTCAGAGATAGTGGTTCATTCCCTGGGCCCTGCAGAAACTTTATCAAAGTGTCCATGACCAAGACACTGAACCCCTAACTGTTCGCAACCTAAGATGGAATAGGGACATGTCCAGGGTCTTTCCCCACTTTTCACCCACTGAACGCCATGATAGGCTCAAGCATGACATTTTGACCTGACTTTGGATAAGCAGTTGATGATTGATGGAATATGAACCATTGAAAACATGTCTGCTTTATGTACAATGAATATTTCCCATAACGTCTACTGCTGATCAAAATTTGGATACCTAGTTTAAACGCAATGCAGGAGGCTTTAATGGGATAGAGTGAAGTATCAAAACCAAGCATAAAATGCACTCGTTGCCGTTTTAAAACCGGTTTATTGACATAGGCTGGTGGAACTGGTTCTCTGCATTTAACCATTCCTATTGTATAGGAGTAGTGAGGAGCTGCTATTTGGTGCTCGGGAGCAGTTTGGGGTTCAGTGTCTTGCTCAAGGACACCTCGACATGCTTTCTCCAGGACCAGGGATTGAACCTGCAACCTTCTGATTGTAAGATAACTGTTCTACCCACTGAGCTATGGTGCCTCATGTGCAAAAGATGCATATTTAATAAAGTCAGCGGTGCTTTATATCACTGGTTATTGTAAACTAACAAACCAATAGCTGTTGTCAATGACAGTCAACAACATAATAAACAAGTTAATTCTCCCTAAAATCAGCCACAAATTGCCAACCAATATTCATGAATCCTTCTTCATAAATTAATACAACACAGTGGACTCCTGGATATAATTTAGATATATAATATAGTTATGTGATACATTATATACAGTATACAATAGATGATACACTATATATAAATATATATATTAGGGGCAGTATATTTCAGGAGCCAGAGCAGATCATCTAGTAATCAGAAGGTCACTGGTTCAATCTCTGGCTCCATCAGAAAGTATGTTGAAGTGTCCTTTAGCAAGATACTGAGCCCCCAACTTCTCCCTGGGATTTGCAGGTACCCATTGGTCTTATTCAATAGGATGGGTTAAATGCAGAGGACACATTTCATTGTAAGAATACAATGACAAAATAAAGTGGCTTTCTGTCCTTCCCTTGCTTTCCTCTTCTATAAAGGCTATCTTACAGATGACCTCTGAGAAATATTTGACTTTGGACGAGAGTACAGATGCACATGGTAGAGTTTTGTGCAAGTATTTGGGACAATTGCAAACTAAATAATCAGGAGTGTGAACTCTAGAGCAAATACATAAAAATTCAGTCTCAGACTTACTAAGTGGCATAATTGACAATAAATCATTTCATCAGGAAATTTAGCATGCAATCTTATGAGAGCAACAATTGACATAGACAGCGACATCCAATCTCAAATGTGGAGTCAACGGTTAACACTATTGCAACTAAATAGATCAAAGTGTTGGCTATATTTTAAAATGTGTTGTTTTGGCATATTGTCATATGAAATGCCTGCATAATAAGTAAATTATAGTTTTTAGATGATAAAGAGTATCAATCAGTGAGGCTGATGGAGCCACTGGGGCACAGGATGGGTCTCATAATGGCTTAGACAGCAGTGACAATAATGCATCAGCCAGATTTTATTCTTTTGGTTGTACTGTATCAATCCATCTTTGAGGTAAATTGAGTTGCAGTTTTTTTTCATCTCAAATTTTCTCTGGTGTGCCAAACAAAGAATAGAAATTAAGATGAGAGAGAGAGAGAGAGAGCGGGAGAGAGAGAGAGAGCCCCAGTCAGATCAGATTGACATGGCTAGGAGAAAGTTAGTTTGGGGTCCTTGGCTGAAGCAGAAACCTGACAATAGATGGACGTACGTTCGTCATTTTGGTTCAGTTTTACAAATCTGATCATGCTCAATGTAAGGATAGAGCCAAATTTCTACTAATTATGCAATCACAAAGCCATCTTGGCAATTGTCCATTGACAGTTAGGAAGACAAGGATATAACTAAATTTCCTACTTCTCTACCACCTGCTGATGAATCTAAAAGCGTGTTTATGTTGACATAAAAGCTCGACCAAAAATTCTCAATCCATCAAGTGTTTCCCTGCTGCATCAGTAATGGGGGGGCCTCAATTTCCTTTGCTCACATTGACATTTCATTCATCTTAATGTTCTGTTTTCTAGTTTTGGGTTTTTAATGTCCAATTGCTTTATTTGTATATACACACAGATAAATACCTTATATTATATATCTTTATATTATGTATCTTTACTTACTTTATTTCATCTTTGTCTCATTATTCTCTAATGGGGTCTCCCAGCCAAAGAATTTCACATGATTGTACCTTAATAACCCAAGTGACAATACACATCTTAAATCTTTTTCTTAAATTGTATCCCCTTTATTTCCCCATTCAAATTCCCTAAGTTGCCTACTGCTGGGTATGTCACTTTGATATCCCTCTAGAGTGTTGACAGGAAGGAGGAAGCCGTAGCATGTGAGTTCTCCAAGTCACGTGATGACTAGCCCTCACTATTTTGCACATTGCTGGGAAAGCACAGTGCTTGGCTGTCGGAGGCGAACAAAGCAGAGTACTTTCCAATCACTTAACCACGAGCGCCCGGACGACCCAGAGGGGGACACTAGTGAATCCAGAGTACTTTATCCAACCTAAACCCTAACCCATGTGAGGGTTAGCCAATTATGTCCCACTAACTTAGGATCTCCGGCCGTGGTTGGAAACGGCGCAGTCGGGATTTGAACCCCCAACTGCATGACGCAGAGATGCACTGAACATAGGTGCCTTAACTCCCAATGCCACCGGAGGCCCCAACCAATATCTTAAATCTTGAATCCATGATCCAATATTATCAGAGCATCTCCAAAATGGCAGTTCATGTGGGGTGTTTCCAGTATGCAGTGGTCAGTACTTACCAAGAGTGGCTCAATGTGACATGGGCACCTAAGGCCCACTCTGACTGTTGATAAGGCTGAGCTAGAGCCAACTATAGCAGGTTGGCTGTAATTAAACTTGAAAAGCACTGTATAAGAACATAACAAGTCCATTTACAATTTATCTGGAGTGCCCATCACATCTGATGTAATCTTAGCTGAAGAAAGCTCCTCTAACTCATCGACACATCCCTCTCAAGGAGTAAACCTATCTGTAATTACGGAACGGTCACCAAACGCCATCGATTTAGCAAGGCCACTTTTAATACAAAAGCAATAAAGCTAACTGCTATGCTCGCCTAAACTTGAACTAGCCAACAGAATAGGAATGAAAGACTGCCCACTAGTACAAGAGTCGTTAGAGAAAGAAAACAATCATGCAATAGACATCTTTTCATGCTCGATAATCCAAAAAGGCCAAAGTAGATTGAATCAAGTCACCTGAATGTAGATTTAAAAACATAAGGTTCAGCAGTTCATATTTGCAGTTAACTCTGTTTTCATTAGAATTTTTTATATTAGCAATTTTTTGGGGGGGGGTTGTAGAGGTATAATGAATACAAGACTATTTGTTATCTACCTCTGTATTACCCCAGGCAGCATATATTTTAAGCAAAGGTCTTTAAACTTGTTATGTATGACATCACACGTACATGATATCGACTGACTGAACCCTCCAGCATATGATAACAATTGCTTTGAATAGGACACGCACTCCAAAGGATGCATCAACTTGTGTGGTAGTTGGGCTGGTAGCATAAAGCATTGCATCATATTTAAGTTGAGCTAAAACACAACTTTATGTTTGCATTTGAATTTGAACAGTTGATCACTAATGCAGGCCTCTATGGAAATTGTGACAAAGGTAAAACAAAGAAATTGAGGATGACTCCTTGCATATAGAGAAACATCACCTGAGTAAAGCTACTGAAATTATTCAGACTTTGCCAAGTAATTTTAGAAGTTGAACGTTGTGATCATTGTAGACAATTTGCAGTTGAAAACGGAGAGCTTATTTTATTTTGGTTTGAGACTGTTGAAGCACGTAGAGCCATAAACACTAATAATGGAAATATTACTCTTGCCCTTTCACTAGAGTTTTACCCATGCTGGACATGCTTAAATCTGAGAATGCATGAAGAAAATTAGATTTTAGTTTGTGTAGTTTTGTTGACAGGCACATGTTTTCCAATTATAGAGATTTTTAATTAATTTGAAGTAATAATGAAAAAAACAACCTCTTGTTTTGTTCTGTTTCTTTGGAGTATGCAAGGTGATATATGTGAAAGGAAATCTGATGGGGCCATCATAAACGCTAAATGTTTATTGATCGATGTGTTATAATTCACATAAGCTACTGCACATATAATAGAGGCACCATATACAAACAAAGAAAACATAAAACTGAAAAGTGAACCACAGGAGGTGTGTTTAGGCTTTCAAGAGAATTCTAAGTGGCTTTGAAGATGCTTCGGATGCATAGGGATATATTTGCATTGCTAAACCATGATACATGCTGCCTTTGTTTGTTCAGATTCATGGCCAATAATAAAAGAAAGCATAAGGTCAAAACACATTACTTTAGATGTTGCAGCACATTTTTTATCATGCAGTTTTTCTTTACCAAACGTAGACTAACATTGTCCTACATATTCATTTCTTTTCTCAGATAGAAATGCAGTTAAGGCTCTATCCCAACTCCCTAGCAAAAACAGAAAAGGAAACACATAGACTTAATGAGTTAGTTATTTTTTTTACCTTGGCACATTCAGAATTCATACCACTTTTGTTTGGCTTGTCATGGGGTACCACATGCTTTCACCAGATTTTAATGAAATACCTGCCAGCATCCAGAGTAATCTGTCTGTTTCCAGATGGATTTCCTCATTACATTAGTGCTTGACTTTTTTATAGGTTACCTTGAGCATTTAAAGAATGATCAACATAATTACTACTAGTGAATATAACTTCATAACTGTGTGTGTGTGTGTGTGTGTGTGTGTGGGTGTGGGTGTGTGTGTGGGTGTGGGTGTGTGTGGTGATTTTTATGCTATTACACTACTATATATTTCATGATGTTTTTCATCAAGCTTTTACACAGTGTGCTATCCCTTAAACCTACCATACTGTTTGTAGATGCTGGATTTTATTTTGAAAGAAAATAAATTCCAGCTTGAGTTAGATCTACTTGAGGCGATCTACAGCGAAATGATCCATTGGCTTGCCATAATCTCAGAGAGGCAATCCATGTTCTTTCATTGGAGCAAGAGCTTTTTTTCCACTCTGTAGAATTTTGACTCTATATTGCAAGTACCAACCTTCATGAGTAATGACCCGCTACATTGCTGGCTCCCCCTCCCCATCCCTTCTATCCCAGCAGGTCCAATCAGTCAAGTAATGGTAGAGTGAGAAAGTAGAGGGAAAAAGCCAGCCCAGGGCAATAATTACACAGGTCTAGTGTCCTGACTGTTTTGACGTAAAAAATACTCATGAAAAAAAAGGGGTAAGAGACAAAATTCATGTCTTAATGGCCTGATGTATGTGACTGGTTGACCGGTTTAGCCCGTGTGCTAGAAATGACACAGTTAGAGGTGAAAGGAAATCAATGAGTCATTGCAGCTTGACATGTCTTTCTCTCACAGAACTCTGCCTTTCATGTTTATTTCCAAGACATGCACGTCAGAAAATGTTAGTCAAAAAGTGTTGAATAATAATAATAATAACAATAATAATGATAATTGTTCTCTTATCAGTTCTGCAAGGGGAAATTTCCAATTTTCTGCATTTGATTGATCCTATTGTGTAGGAGCAGCGGCCACCATATGGAGCCATTAGGGGTTCAGCGTCTTGCTCAAGGACACTTCAATTTGCTTTTTGCAGGACTGTGGATCAAATCTGCAACCTTCCAATTGCCAGACGACCACTCTACCCGCTGAGTTATGACGCCCCTGGAAACGCAATCTTGGGTTAGTAAGGATGACAATAATAACTATAATAATAATACATTTTGTCTGTACAGTAGTTTTCAAAATACTGAAAGACACTCTATATAAAGACAACACACCAAGGGCATAAAATACATATTAATCAAACATTAAGAGTATTTCTAGAAAAAAAAGTTAAAAGAAAATCAGGAAATCAATAAGCAGTTGGAGCTTGATGTGACTTTCATGTTTATTTCCATGACCCATCTGCCAAAATGTTTAAAAGTCACAGAAATCTTGAATGGTGAAATAATGATGATAATAATAATGAACAATAATAATAACAATAATCATATTTTTGTGTAGTACTATTCAAAATAATAAAAGACACGGCCTTAATAACACCACACCAAAAGCATAAAATGCCCATTAATCACAATTTTTTTCAAGCAATTCTGAAGAAATTAGTTTGGATTGACGATTTCAACATCAACAGATGCAGTTTCTAAAATGTTTTGGGAGCGAGTTCCTTAGGGAGGGGGCAGAAGGCTCTGTCGGCCCTGATCCAGTGCATAATCCTGCGTGGTGGAGATACCAGGTTGACATTGAGGAGCAAAAGCTGCAGGAAGGAGTAAAATTGTTGAGTATGTCAGTTGAGTTGGAAGAGCGCTGTTTATAGGTGGTTGTGAGTTAGGAGAAGGACTTGGAGTTAGATAGGTGGCATAGCTCAGTAGGTAGGGCAGTCATCTAGTAATCAGATATTAGTGGTTTGATCCCCCATTCTACCATGTAGGATCGGGGATCAAAGGACATGAAAGCATGTAGGACATGAAAGCATGTCGACGTGTCCTTGAGCGGGACACTGAACTCCTAATTGCTCCTTGAGTGCCACATGTCTTTTGCTTACTGCTCCTATACAATGGGATGGGTTAAATGCAGATAATTGGGGGGTACTGTTGGTGGTTGAGGACTTAGGAAACATTTACCTATTGATCCTGAGTTAGTTAGCAAAATTCATGCATTTATCCATGCCGAATTGTACATATTTCTGTTTGTCTGGTGTCTGGAGAGTCCTCTAAATAACTAAAGTCAATTTGAGGAATCTAAGTTTATAATGACGTCTACTCGGCCAAACGGAATGTGGAAGAGCAGGCCATGGCAAGCCTGCACCCCCTCCTAACTCACTCACACCACTGGATGGTGCGGCTGATAACAACAACACAGGACCATTGACTGCAGTACTGTTGCAACCCATGATGGGCCCCCTCAAAACTGACATCTTCAACAAAATTGATTCTCTCTCTACCAATCTCAGGTCTGAGATTCCATTGGTCAAGGAGGAGCTTAAGAATTCATTGAGAGTATACAGAAAAAACCTAAATGTGCACAAAGTGACTCTATCTTAGCTAGAGCATGGTGCTTCAGATCACAGCAGTCACATTAGTGAATTAGAGGCTAGCGTTGGCTTGTTTAAATCTAGGGTGACATACCTGAACAATAAATGCAAGGACCTGGAAAGTAGAATGTGGGAGAACAACATCTGTCTCATGGCAATAAAGGAGAGAGCGGAGGGGCCACGACCCACGGAGTTTGTGGCTGGGCTTCTTCATGAGCTCTTTGGCCTTGAACAGAGGCTGCTACTAGAAAGAGCCAACCGCACCTTGCGAAATCAACCCCAGGATGGTGAACCTCCATGGCCATTTGTCGTCAGAGTGCACTTCTTTCATGTCTGCAATGACATGCTGAAGAAATCTGGATAGGCATCTCTCCTCTACAAGGGTAGGACAATTCATATATTTTCAGACTACACCACGGCTTTGGCCAAGAAGCGGGCTAGCTTTGGAGGGGTGAAGAACCAGCTGTGTGCCTGCCTGGGAGTGAAGTATGGCCTCATCTACTCTGGGGCTCTGAGACTGACTACCGAACTGCTCCATGCACAGATTCAAGGACCTGGCTCTTGGGACCAACTTCATCAACAAGAACCTGAAATCAGCGATTGTACCCAGAGAGTAAGATCAAAGATCAGTTAGCTAGACTTGTTAGTGGACTGCTATGTGAGGGCTGGCTGGCTATCACACTGGTTGGCTAGTGAAGCTAACTTACCGGGGCTTATTGGTGATACCTGAGCACTGTAGTCACTCAGTTTTAATTCATATCTGCGCAGTCCTGCCACATAAGCAATTTTATTAATCCAAATACCTCTTTCAATGTTATATTTTATATACATCAAACCCTTCTGTTTCTGTACCTGCTGCCCTCATCACTATCACATTCTTTGACTACTTATCAGGGTATAAACTGAATCTCAACAAAAGTGAGCTGATGCCACTCAATGTGGCTGCTAAAAACTTCCCTTTGCAAAACTTGCCATTCAGGATTGCTCATAGTTCTTTTATTGACCTTTGAGTGCATGAGTCACGAATAGATTCAAAAACCTTTTTAAGGCTAACTTTGCTTCTCTCAACCCATACTAAGGGTTATTTTGAATGCTGGTCTTTGCTACACCTCTCTTTAGACGCAACAATTATTTCTGTTAAAATGAACACTCTCCTCAAATTCTTATATTTCTTTCAGTGCCTACCAATTTTTCTTTCTAATATATTTTCCCTCCAAAAATTAACTGCCTAATTCTGCCTTTTATATGGGGATAAGAAGGCTCCTAGGATATGACAATATCTTTTGCAGTGGCCCAAACTAGATGGAGGTCTAGCAGTACCAGATTTCAGGTTCTATTATTGGGCTGCTAATCTTAGGACCATTCAGTACTGGTCGCAGAGCAGAGAGATGTCCCACTCCCAATTTGTTTGGAGATGGAGGTCACATCATCTATACCGGCATCATTGCCTTCCCTTGTTCACTCCTCCATTACAGGCCCTTGTCCCTCTTTCACCAAAAATATATGTGTCAAATCAACATTGATGTTCAAATCAATTTAGACACTACTTTAGGTTTCAAACGACCCTTTTTTCCGCTCTGGTGATCTCAAATCCCCCCCATCTATGATTGATAGCGCTTTCTCAATATGGTCAAGTCGCAGTGTTAAAATTTTTTAGAGATCTCAATATTAACAATACCTTTGCTACATTTGAGAAATTATCAGTTAAATTTGGTTTTCACAGATATCATTTTTTAGGTTCTTGCAGGTTTCGTTGTGGGACTGATAAGGTAAAAATTGCTGTTATTATCTATTGTGGGACAGTGAGTAAGTTAAGGCTCTGAAATAAAGCGGTGATATTGTCATAAGAGAGGGTGTAGATGAGGATATAGGCATCAGATGTCTTGATGTACTGGAGCTTGATTAGAAATTTGGATGATGAGCCATAGACAGCGGTTGCAGTAGTCAATTCTAGATGTTATGAAGGTGTGTATCAAAGTTTCAGGAGCAGCAAATGAGTATGATGGGTGAAAATAAGCTATGTTTTTTAGGTTAAAAAAAGCATTTCCGGTAGTTTGATGGATGTGGTGTTCAAAGTAGAAGTTGCTGTGATTCTAATGATTCTGAGGTTGCTCATGTGTAAGGTGGGGGATAGAGTGGAGTTATCGATGGTAAGGCAGAAACCATGAATAGTTGGATAAGGGATTTGGGAATAATCATGAATATGTCAGATTTATTGCAATTTATTTCAGGGAAGTTTGCTTACATCCATGATTTGATTCCACTGAGGCAGTTTGTCAGACTGGAGTAAGTTGTAGTGGTGATGGATTTAGTGAGGATCAAAACCTTGTCATCATTGATGTAACAATAATCTTGTAAAAAATAGGCTTTTATATATTATTTAAATGGAAGTAAGTGGGATATACTTCTCTTAATAAAAATGTATCTGTCAAAGTCACAAAGAGGCAACAAAAGACATACAAATGCACAGACCATGCATTTAAGTCACTGATGTAGGGGACATGAACCCGCACTGAGTTTGAGTGCTAAAAGCTGTAATACACAGCTTTTATTTATCATTAAGTTATTATTTTCAGCATTTGAAACTTAATGAGGATGTGGCATTTCACTTGGACAGCCAATCAATATGTCAGTAAAACAGGGTTTGGATTGGAGGCAGTGAGTAATAGACCTATAGCACCTGGTTTTGTCAGAATAAATGGTATAGCAGCCATTTTTGCCAGTATGCCTTCAGTTTGGCAGTAAACAGTTTCCATCCTTGTAAAAATGTGTACCTCAGACCAAAATTAACGTTCGCAGCTTAATGTATTTCAAACTTCAGCAAATTTCCTCAGAACACTATAGCCCAGTAATCTTGATTGAATGTCGACACAAAAGCATGGCCGCATCGCATCTCAATTTTTTGCTTCCTGCTGGAGTTTTTTTCTGATATGAACATTTTTGCCTCTGCAGCAGTGTTTTCCCGAGAGAGGTCGGGGGCGGCATAGCTCAGTGGGTAGAGTGGTCGTCTAGCAATCAGAAGGTTGCAGGTTCGATCCCCGGTCCTGCATATAGCATGTCGAGGTGTCCTTCAGCAAGACGCCTAACCCCTAACTGCTCCCCGAGCGCCACATGTTGGCAGCTCAGCGCTCCTATACAATAGGTTGGGTCAAAAATGCAGAGAAATTCAATTTTCCCCTTGTGGGACTGATAAGGGAATCATTTTTCTTTCTTTTTTTTTCCTACCTACCTGGTCAAAAAAAAATCATCAGCAGTATATGGAGAGCGGATAGTCTCTCCAACTTGGTAAAGTTGGCAGTAATTAGCTTTATTTAACCTAACTCCATGGTCCAACTAAATCAAATGAATGTCTATCGATGGACATTTGAAAATTTCATTTGATTCTGAAATGATTTTAAATTTCTTTGTAAGAACTGATTAAAGCAAAAAAAAATGATCGTGATGACCATAGATAGATAG
>OMLC01000118.1:6512-25989 GCA_900302585.1 Regalecus glesne
GGTTCACCAAAGTTGGAGTGGCTCCAAAAGGACATTCTGACTTGAACCCTGCAGCAGTCCAGCAACAACGTATCAACGTATCAACGTATCAACGTAACAACGTATCAACGTATCAACGTATCAACGTATCAACGTAACAACGTATCAACGTATCAACGTAACAACGTATCAACGTATCAACGTAACAACGTATCAACGTATCAACGTATCAACGTAACAACGTATCAACGTATCCGTGTGGATGAGCCGGGCTGCCCAGCGGAACTCTTTCACTGGTTAGAGAGGAGCAGCACCCTGTTGTCCTTGAGGGGTTTTCATGCTTTTCTGTGGGACCTTTTGAAATAATTACATCCGATGCTGTGAACACAGATTTAGAAACAGCTTATGGGCAGAACTTTGAAGAAGAATAAAATAACGCTTCGCCATAGGATCTACTGCTCAACATGCAGCCCAGCGGAGCAGAAAAAGACTTCCCTCGACTCCTACGAGGTAACACTCCACTGAGGCAACACAATTACATAACCCCGGCCTGGTTTATACACGCCAGGCCATCCCACAGAAAACCTAGACTCTGCAGTCGGCCTGGGACCTGAAGGCCCATTTCCCTCACGTCGGCTGAGAAGCCAATCGACAAGGGTCCCTGGTACAAGAGCCAATGGATCTGATCCTGATGCTAACTATGCTATTGCATGCATCCATGTGCACACGCTCACATGGCAGACGTGTACATGAGGCTGTCGTCAGGTGGAGGTACAGACTCAGCAGCATGTGGGTGGTTGTGTTTAAACCCCAGATAATCACACGTCCCTCTGTTGTGTGACACGAGTCCTCGGCAGTCCTTCCTATGTGTTCACCGCACGCAGGCTATTACTTCACCTAGCTTCTGGATTCAAGCCGTATCCCCTGGCCAGCTTGCAGCCTCCATATACGGCTGTGATTTGGAAAGATGGCAGCAGAAGCACACACGTCCAAACCTGAGGATAAACACATGCTATGAGCAGATCCTTAGAAATGTCGGAGTGTCTTGTACACGTTCAGAGTAGGAGGTCCTGCCCTGTCGTTTGGCCCTTTTACATTTAGTCGTCAAGCAGCTATTTGAAAGTTGCTTGATAATCATCAGATCTGACGACAGACACTAATTGCGGTTCTCTGTGGTAGAAGAGAAAGACTACCGCATGCTGTCCTCCAGACCTGCAGTCAGAGGTATTTAATAACACTTCAGCACACAGACCTTCATCAGTTCTCCTGGGGGGTAGAAGAGCCCCGTCACTGTACTGAATCTCAAAATGAGTCAATCCACTGGGCGATGGATTCACCCAATAATGACTGTGAGGGATACAGTCTGAAGTGTGGTTGTGTGCCTGTGCGGACCACTGACCACGGCAGCAGGACAAGCTGTGGTGGTCCTATTGATCGGTTAATAAATAGAGGCCATGGACTCATTCAGAACACGCCTACGTGATACAACAAGAGCTCAGCATCGACTTCATGATCCGACCTCCACTGGTGCCTGGCTGGAGGCAAATGCACACTCATGCAGACACACAAAATGGGACCTAATGTCCAGGAAGTGATGGGAACCCCACTGGGCAGTTTTCTGCTCGAGCAGAACAAAGGCAATTATGCAGGCTCTATCCTCCAAACACAGAGTTTTCTCATAGGGAAAGAAAAAGCCTACAGGGCTCCTGAGAAAACACAAAGCGCACAATCGTCAGTGTGGGAAATTACATTGAAAGGTGTGTCGGCTCAGATGGAACCACAAGGCCAAGCGTCATGACAGAAGACACCGTGATGTTGTTTTGCCACACACTAAACTGCCCTACTTTACATGAAAGGCCAACACCAGGAGATGAGCTGCTGATGGAAAAAGTGACAAAGACCCATAAAAAGACTCACATGTGCTTATACACAAATGTAGACACACATACACACACCACCCTAACATGCATGTACAGAAACCTCCCTCTTGCCACCGTTACCTTGTCTCGAGTCCCTGACTTCACCAAGCTACAGCGAGCCAGCACTGCACACTGACTGGGGACGTGCGTCAGCCTAGGAGGAGACGCACGCTAAAGTCTTGTGAACATTTCTCTAGAAACATGGCTGGCCTGAACAGGTTCTGCACAGCTCATCGAGGTCAAACCCCTTGGATTCAGACTTCTGTTGCCGAGTGTGCCACTGAAGCTCATCGAAGCACAGGCGTCCCCTCTCCCTTGACCATGATGAAAAAGCCCCATAGAAGGAAAGAGGAGAGCAAAGGGTGAGGGGTGAGTGAGAGGTCAGAGGGCAGATGTTGCTGTGGCTCTCCCTGAGGTTTCTTCCTATTTAGTCTCCCTGTTAAAGGATTTTTAAGGGAGTTGTTCCTGATCTAATGCGAGGGTCTACGGGCAGGATGTTGTGTAAGTGTACCGCCCACTGAGGCACATTTATGATAATGGGCAATTCAAATCAAACTGACTTGATGTGGATGATTCCACTCCTAACCCCAGGGAGGGCAGTCTGTTGGCCCTTAATGATGACTCTTTACCCTAACTCCATTCCAAGGAAAGAGATCTAATCTGCACCCACAATCTCCATCAATCACGGCAAACTAAGCTTGCCATGAATCATAGGCAAGCCATCTCCCATAGATATTATCTTGTATGGGGGAATGAAAGAAAATCTATATCAACCAGAGATATTAGAAGCCTCCCAGGAAATCTGAGATGACTCCAGTAAATGACATTCGCGGCCCCTGACGTCCCCTTACTCCATGAAGGCTCCTAGACATCGTCAAAATTAGTGATGGTGGAACAAATGAAACATGCCTTTCTGGGTTTCTCCGACAGCAATAGCTTTCTCAAAGATGGTCACATACCCTAGCATGTCTCTCTCTCCCCTGCTCCACCTCACCAGTGCTCCCTGACTTGGCAGAGTTAGGCTTAAGCAGTTACCTAGCAACCGTCAATGGAGCAGCAGCTTCTTCATTACTCAAAGTTGCCATGATGATGAGGTCTTGTCGGGAAGCAGCCACAGCTCCTTTGCTGTTCTCCTTGCTGTGACTTGAGTGGGTGATTTTTAAAAATATATATATTTTTAAAGTTTAAAGTCACCAAGATTTTAATATACATAACATCTGTCGAGATGTGTCTCCCTCTGACGAGTGGCTTCTTGCCTGAGGATCAAATCCAGTGAGAGGAGCTGATGAAAAGCTCTCAAGGTGAGCTATAGAGAGGACTGGTGACGTGATGGTTTATCAATGCAGCAAAAAACATTGGTAATAAAAACACAGGTGCATGAGATCTTTTCGATTCTCCCCTCTAGCTTGGCGCTGTAACAACCAAGCAGCATCTCTGCTGGATGTGGCATGATGAGGAGGGAAAAAAGAAGGGTAGGGGTTCAGGAGAGGAAGACAAACAAGGAGAGGAATGAATACTGGGCAGGGGGGGGGACGACACAACAACAACAGACCAGGAGGAAAACTCTTGACTTTAACACTAATGGAAAACCTGCTTCCTTGACAGGTGAGATCAAGCTCCAAAGATCAGGCAGAATCTGGAGGCAATGTTCTATCTTAGGAAGGCTTATCCCAGCAGCACATCCCTCAGCAGCCTCACATGGGAGCTCATCAAAGATAGATGCATATCGTGGCATCAATTCAAGAAGTCCAGGCAGGTGAAGATGAATTGGAGGAGTAAAGCTAAGCTAGCCCTAAAACAGTCAACTGAGGCAGCCCAGAGAGCTGCTCACGGATGTCTGCCGAGTGAACCGTGCTCCCTCTATCCATGGTGACTGACTGTGTCTCGGCAGGACGTCAATTCCTCAACCAGCCCTGGGCTGACTATGAAGAGATAACAGACTCTCAGCACGGCACGGCCGCAGTAGCTCAGCAGTAGAGCTTGTACCTCAAAGTCAGGCATCGCCAGTTCAATCCCAGGGTGTGTCAGGAAGGCCTTCGGGCCTTTATTCCCCAGACTCGGGTAAATATAAAAGGTGGGATAGCTGCTTATTAATTGTATAAAAGATAAGGATTGTGAATCAATTGAGGAGTCGTGGAGAGGGGCTAGGAACTAAAAAGTGCATTCACACATCCTCCTACTCCTCTTTGACGATGTAATGTGTTGGTTGTGACAATTTCCTTGAGTTTGTTTTGCAGGTTCATTGTTCATTTTAATTTATGGTATATTTCAAGATAAGATATTTCATTTATTAGTCCCACAGGGGGACATTTGCAGTGTTATAGCCGCAAAGCGGAAAGCAAAACCGGAGAAGCATAAAATCTAAAGAAGCATAAAAAACATAGGAGCAATATAAACACGTTCAAACCAAAAATAAATCTAATCAAATCAAAACTTGGCAGGACTGAAGCGAGTCCCTGAGCAACACCACTCCCCCAAAAGACTCGACCAGACACAGACCCAAAGACTTTATCCAAGGCTAAATGTCTGCCTCCAGTGCCTTTAGAGCCTGTAAATGCATTACCACTCACTGGTAGTTTAGACTGGAGGTCTTCAGAGGAGCACTCTAGCATTACCTCCTTAATAGAAGTAAAATGCCAAGGACAGCAGGACCCATTCTCCCAGGTTTTGATGGGATTAGAAAAGACTTATCAGGGCCTAATTAAATTCAAGATATACTAACAGTGTTAGGAGTTGTCTGCCTGGGTCTCTTCCTTGTCCACCAAAACAAATCACCTCCTCCACTTTGGCTTTTGAGGGAGGTTCCTGGGACCAGGAACTGGAAATAAGAGAAGCTGTTTTTTCCTGTGTGTGTTAGCAGTAGGGAGCAGCTGTTCCAGGTGACTGCAGGCATCCCCAACCTTATAGACAACACAGCTGCATGGCAACTGGAAACAACCCGGCCAATGCTACGCGTCAGAGCAGTCCTCCCACCGTGGGGATGGACATGGACACACACACCTCAAGTACTGATCAGTGTGTGAGGGTTTGTGGTGAACCTCTGCAACCAAGTGTCTCCCATCATCAACTCGAGCTTCTCAGTCTAAGAAAGCCAATCTGTCATCTCCCCCTCATGTGGTACGTGTTCTACCAGGTGAGCCACCAGGGTATCCATGCTACTCTTTTTTAAATGACAATAGAAAAGTTCTTGTTCGTCGTGTTGATCATATTCCTCTTTTTAAAACAAACTTCTGTTTTGCTGGTTTATTGCCACATGACACGGGCAGATGGAAGCTGCTCTCTGCATTTAAACCATCCCATTGTAGATTGAACCTGCAACCCTCTGATCACCAGACGATTGCTCTACTCACTGGGGTAGGGAAAAACCATCGCTGAACTGAGGGGTGGGCAGTGGTAAGAGTACATCTGTCACCATCTAACAATGCTGTCACTGCTGTCACTATTCCCCACAGGAGGATCCCTCTGTCATGTATTTCAGAGAGACACTATGGTGGAGAGAGAAGAAAGAACACACACACTCACACATACATATATGTATAAAATATACCTATTTTACGTCTGTCCATCCTGGAAGAGGTATGCCTCCTCCACTGCTCTTCACCCATCCAAGTTTAATCTCATCCGTACAGTCTATGAAAATAAGCAAATTTTGCTTTATTGTGGATGGAGTCTGTGGTTGATCATTACCATCAACCTTAAACATGTCAGGGAGCAGCGGGTAAAGACAATCAACCAATTCTAAAACACGCAGCCCAATGTTGGCAGAAAAACCCTCTAATGCCAGGTGGCTAAAGATGGAAATTCCCCAATCCTCAAGGCAGAGGAGACACTGGCCTGCGCTGACAAAGTGAAAATGGATGAAGAGTCATCCAGGCTAACCTCCTCTAATTCAGTTCCATCCATGGGGCGGCCCAGTTGAAATACATCCCCAGCATCCTCACATTGAGCCTAATTAGACGGAATAGATGAACATGTCCTGACCCAAATCTGTCTTCCCAAAAAGAAAAGCAATGTGAGCTCAGAAGTGGTGGTGGGTCCTGTTGCTTAGGGAAAGGGGCGGTTTGATAAAAACACATGTGATGCCGGCAAGTTGACAATATAGGCAAAACAAGTTGGCACACACCACCCAGTGCAACACCGCTGCCCTGGCATGCACAAGACCCAGACACAGCAGGTCAACATCACGCGAGTCCCTATCTGCAGGAGTACGGCCTCAAGCTGCTGACCAATTCCACCTATTGTGGTGATGAACAGCCTCCACGGTGACATCATCACTCATGTGAGAAGACACGCTAACTGCAGCACATGTCTCAAACTACGCCAACAGGCTTACTCGGTATGAGGAGGAGTGGAGAGAACGGGGAATGTGGTCAACAGAGCTTATACGCGTTTCCTTGGGAAAGCATGACTGAAAATATCTCCAGCTTGTCTCTCGAGAGCGTGATGCCCTGTTGCTATGTGGTGTGTCAAATGAACTGCATAATATGGCATCACGACAGGCATGGGTGCAAGTCCATGAATACTGGGATGGCCTCCATCACATTACCTGTGGCCCCACCCGTAGGGTCAGCGGCTGTGTCAGGAGGGACAGCCAAAGTAACATTTTGCCAAATCAATATGCGGAGGGACAGGACCGCAGCAGGTCAGCTGAGGCCACCATACATGGTAGCAATGGAAACTATAAGCTATAAACTATAGGTGTCCCACGTGGGCTGGTAGCAGTCCTGTGGATGTTTTATAGTCTGTAAACACAGCTCATCATTATATACACAAGACCATATGTTTCATAACCACCTCCATGAAAAGGGACAGCCCCACTAAGAGAAAAGGTAGTTATGTCAGACCCTGTGATGAATGCATCATAAGCACTAATACATGTACAGTCCTGCACATTTCCCCTCGTGGGACTGATAAAGGGATTTCTTATCATACAGCGGACGCTTCCATCCAAAGCAACGTAGGTGTTGAATGGTTTCCACCATTGACATCAGCCTCATTTCTCCAACTCCTAGTTGACCTTACGCCAAACCCGTGTAGTGGCCTCCGGCCATAAAAGAGCAGCTCTGCAGCAGATAAAAGGTTCCTCATGGCAGCCTTCTATCTGTCAGCTCTGCCTCAGCGTAAACTGGGCCGGGGAACACGGGACCCGGAGCGAACACGGCACATGCTACATGTTAGACGGAGGCTTGGTTGGAACATGTGGCACGAGCTGCAACGATGTCTCGCTGCGGTGTGTGGACGGCACATGTACGTCCTCACACCACTGCCAGCACCAGACACAGTGGAGCCCCTCAAAGTGCTCTGGCAGGGAGTTTGCCCTGAGGCGTTGGAGAGGAGGATGGTTGTCGTACACTGAGAGTTGTGTTATCGTGAAAAGCTTTTTATTGTGGAGAGGCCGTACAGTAAACATAGGCTGTGTCAGATAGGAATCAGTGAAGCCATAAGGAGCTTGTACCGGATGTCAGGATAGACTCTTATATATCTGGGGTATTGTATTATATATGTCTTCTGTGTTCCCCTTCAGTTAGGCCACGAGAGCAGAAAGTATGTATGCACAATCCCCCAGCAGCAGTGGATAGTATGAATCTGAGCTCTGAGCTCAGCCACTGGGCTCAGTGGGTTGGTGATGTGACGGGCTGAGAACCAGATGAGCACCAGACTTAGGCCAAACGTTGAGTTTCTCTCAAATGTCTCATGGAACTGTCCCTTTAGCACAAAACTCCTCCAAGTTTTAGAGGCCTTGATTCGTCAAAAGGCTATCTGGGTTATAAAAGGAGTAAAGGCAGCTGCTGTGTTTATAGACATCAAGACAAACCTGACCTCCAGAGAAAAGGTTGGGCCAAAGCTATCTTTTCTTCCCTGCGTAGGACTCAAAGGCCAGCGTGATGTGGAGCACAGAGACAAAACGGTGCTAAAATGGTATTTAGCACCCCAGTGATGAGGCAGTAGCAGCAGCAGCAGCCCTGGATCAGGTCCCGCCTCCTGAAGAGCTGCTGACAGCTCAATGAGCTCCTGTTGGTCCTGATGCCATCAGAGTGCAGCGAGCTGACAGACCTGGCTGATTCATAGGTACTGTGAGAGGCTAATCCTCCAGCTCACATCACACTCACCCTGTTAAGAAAACAGGTCTTCCACCCCGCACACCAGCTGGGCCATCATCTTTCCTTTCTCCTCATTCTGCCTTTTAGTTCTTGGAGTTCACTCATTAATTCCACAGTTGGTTTCTGCTGTTTCCAGCCAACTGCCATCTGCGCTGACAGCACATTGAGCTAACTCTTCATCTCTGTGACGTCCTCTTCCGTTCTGAGCTCTTCTCAGGGGGTGGCCTTTCTCTTGTTTGTGTGCTTCTGGGTCATTTTGCCTGACTCAGGATCAGAGAATGAGGCCGACCTGTGTAGTGAATGGCTGGAAACACACTCTGACATTCATTTCTGTCTGTGTGAGAGTAGTCTTCCTCGATGCAGAGACTTTGTGGATGATGGCAACCGAGTACGTTTAACATTCAAACTACACGCTTTGAAGATTTGAGGTTTGTAAAAAAAATCTAAATAAAATCAGATCTAGACTCTACATGTCAGGGATCAGTGAACTCTATGAACTACAACATCTGTTTCTGGCGTCAGTCCTTAAACCGCCGGTAGGCAGTGATGAACGTCACACTCAGAACACCGCGGGCACCTGCAGTCAGCCGAGACTGAGGAAGTCCCTCAGACGAGTGATGAAACGTTTCTCCCACTAACCGTCGAGTCCGCTGGAACCGATTCAGCTCTCTGTGACTCGACAACACCACCTCTACACTGCTGAGAGCACCGGTCTATCTATCTCGTCCTCTCCTCAGCAGTAGGAGCACAAATAGAGAGTGTTCTGGCCATGTTATCACCCCTCCCTGAACACAGCCGTCACAGACCTGGCAGCTGGCTGCTGACAGTGAAAAGCTTGGGGTAAAACATTGGAAAATACCTCCATATGTTAGACTTGACATTAGGAAAGACACCCTCTCCCAGGGATTACAGCGTCATCTCGTAGCCCCGGATCAGTTGTGGAGGCATTTCTGATGAGAGCAGAGAGCATTCCTGACATTTCCTCTGCAGGGCTCATTACACATGTGGAAACACAAGGGTTTGTTTCTTCCCATTCTGTACAGGAAGCAGGCTGTTATCTAAAGTTTGACAGGAGATGGGTTTACCTCCCCTGGACCAAGGCATGAATTCTGCTTATGGGATGTAAAAGTTTTCCCTGCTGAACAACAACTCCAGCTCCTCACAGGTTCCTCACAACACCAGGCCCTGTGTGTGTCTCTGTCTGTCTCAGGCTTTTCCATAACACTACAATTGCTGCGCTGTTCAAATGCGTTCGGCCCGTCCAATCCTGCCAGAGCCAGCTCACACGGGCTGCTACTGTAACAGGAGACACACGTCTTTCAAAAGTCACTGCAGAGAGCTTCTGATAATCGGAACTCCTTCATTCACGACGCAGGCTCCGGGGAACCACAGGGTGATGGCAGCTGAGCAAACGTAACAACTCACTGCTATCAAGTCTGCGCTCACACACCGACTCAAAATCCCGTAGAGCTCAAAGCGGCGGTGAAAACAGGAGGGCTGAGAACATCCAGATAGATGTGACACTCTGGACACCATCTGCTTCTGCTCCCATCAGGGAGATGCTTCAGATCAACCTGCAGACAAACACACTGAAAAACAGCTTCTTCCCAAAGGCTGTGGTGCTGATTAACTCAGACACCTGCTCAGTCTGACAGGTGCTGCCACCACGTGCAACATTAACATTTACCCACATGTCACTGAAGCCCCTCCAGCACAGCCTTCCTGCATTTCTGCTGATGTTTTTGGACCTCATAGGTTGTATTGTATTTTAATGCTATCTGTACTTTACATCGCTCAGTGGTAGAGCGTGTGCTGCAGGAACTGATGAAGCCCATGTTGTGGGTTCGACTCCACCACGGGGCATCAGGAAGGCCATCTGCCCTCGGAGTGCCAAGCTCAATTGAAATCCATGTCCATCCTCACATGAGGACTAATCATGAGACATAAAACGATCCCCTCAGGATTTGTGTGAATTATTTAGACTCTACTTTTTCATTGCTGATATTTTACATTTCTTACCTCTTTTTATTCTCTGTATGCACTATTTGAGAATGACGTAATTTCAGTTTCATTGTGCTTTAAAAATGAAAATAAAGTTGTTGAGTCTATATGGATAATAAACTGATTCTGAGCCCCCTCCCCAGCTTTTACCTCCAATTTCAGCTGCATGTGGTCAATCCCTGTGTGTATAGCGGAAGATTGCCGAGTTGCCATTTTATGTGAGGCACCTGTGAGAGCCATGAAACCGGAGTCACATTCCATGCATGTGAAAACCTACTTGGCCGGTGAACATTATGAGAATACATTCCTGCTCCAGATGTCACTATTTGTCCAGAAGAATGGTTCACAAAGGCCCCGGCCTCTGCCAGTGCAACTCATCCATTAATGCCAAATGCCCGCTGTGAGTACATAAAATAAAACCCATGTAGCTTGCAAATCAGGTTTTCACTCGGTGCCAAAAATGCCATGAGGGCTCAGGTGAGTTTATACAGAAACAAGGGGACTGAACTCCAGCCTGGGGCAAATCAATGGCTGCACAGCCCAGGAGATATAGATGTTTGAGCGGGTAAATGGTTGCATTTTTTCTCCCCTTCCCATTTCTGGACTCTGCCAGGGGTTGATTATGTTCCCTTGAGCCTGACTGATGTTGACTGCATTCCATTTAGGAAAACGGAGACGTGTGATGGGATGAGAAGCCTCTCATAGCCTTGTTGAAAGAGCTACTGGGACCACTAAATGAGCTACAGGTGAGAGTCAAGTTTAAGATGGTCTGCTGATTGATTGGCTTGCTAGAATCCAGCTTTTGAAACCGTATTAACTCTTCACATGGTCACAACTCAGCATGCAGCTGACAAACTCCAAAAGACCCCTGGAGAGAAGGCCACAATGCACCTTGATTAGGAGCATCAGTGGTGCACTAATACACGACCCAACTCAACCACAGGAGGACTCGAGAGCTGCTCTCTGCAGCTGCCGTCAGATAACAGCTTCACTGGATGTTGAGGACAAACATTACGGCATACGTTACAAAATGTGTTGTTGATGCATGCTCAATAATCCAGCTAGGGACCTTACAGGAAAGGTGAATCAGTCCATCTGGACATGTTTTATTAAAAGAAACGTGTCATACAGGAGACATCTTCAGTCTGAGCTGACTGCAGCATCCCCACCCTGATAAACTATACAGCTGCATAACGACTGAAACCCACGATGGTTTCGTATGAAAACTGACCACCGACATGAGTTTCAGTGGAAATGAGTACTATTCACAGAGGATCGGGGAACAGTTGCAATCATAGTATTGCAAGATGGCGACCGATGTACTCTCAGCCTTCTCGGTTCAGGGATAGTACTTCCCTCTTCACACATGTGAACATCCTCATCCCTGACCTGTAGCTGGGTGTAGATTGCAGAGTCCTGGCCTGACGTGTTGGTTCTAATAAAGGAAGGTCCATTTGTACGGGTCCCTATTAGTCTCCACATGATGGGGGAGGATATGGACTTTGATGACACCCTGAAATGGGCTTGAACCCGCAACATCTGGCTTGTCACACCCGAAGCATGTGCTCTAGCACTGAGCTACCGTGGGCCACTAGAATGATCATTTATTAAAGTAAACTTTCTTTTTGACAGAAATGAGCACGGCCTGGAGGGGTTATCATTCAGGTGTATTGTATGGGGCAAAATTAGCTTTCAAATAGCCTTTCCCTCAGTGGGAAATATGAGTCAAGAGCACTAATAATGTATGGTCCTTTGACGATAAAGCTCCCCCTTAATAAAAAGAGCCTTGTAGTAAAGCTGCAGTATCAAAGGGCTCTGGAGCACCAGCTGAGTATCAAAGATCATATCTGTCACTGGTGCCATCACCACCTAGATCCCCATCCCGACCGTGTCCAGAGACATCCTTCTCCATGTTTGCCACAGGACCATGCTCACCCACGTGTAGCTGTCGACATGTCAGGTCTGGGAGGCCGGGTTTCATCTGCTGAACTAAGTGATAATTCCCTGCATGTCATCATTTTGCACAAGAGGGAGCTGGGCTGTTAGCATGGATTTGCATATATCTGCACTAAGCATACTTCATGCTTCGGGATGTGTGATTTGTTAACTGAAAAGCTGCGGGATGTTACAGAGAAAGCCAAGAGTGTCTTATCAATGAAATAAGATCACCAACAGCTATTAATCACAGACATGGACGAAGGGAAAGGGTTGAAAAAGGAAACAGTAGAATATCGGCAGATACCATCACATAGGAGAAAACAGTCTTAGGCCACAGGAGAGAGTGATATAACAGTTGTTTCCTTTCTTAATAGGAATACATGTGAGAGGCCAACAATAGGCCCCCTTACTCTGCTGACAGTAGAGGAGAGGCAGGGCTGACATTTTACACTGAGATCACACCCCAAATGTGGGTCTGATCTCAGCATACCAGGTGTGAAAGAGGGCCAA
This sequence comes from Regalecus glesne, assembly GCA_900302585.1. Classification (NCBI taxonomy): domain Eukaryota; kingdom Metazoa; phylum Chordata; class Actinopteri; order Lampriformes; family Regalecidae; genus Regalecus; species Regalecus glesne. The sequence continues at coordinate 18,961 of OMLC01000118.1, forward strand.
ATCTTTACCCAAAGGGACCTTCTGTTGCGAGGACTGTTCCCTGCCAACATAGAGTCGCATTTCACTCTTTCAGTGCAAAAACAGACCCAGCCGTATGTTCACCACCATGAGAACCATTCCTCTTCAGTAATTCTGGCCACTACATCGCAAAATCAGCTTATCAGTTAGGCCCTGTAGGTTCTCACATACATGGAATTTGACCTCAGTTTCAGAGCCCTCACAGGTACTTCATATAGAATGACAACACAACAGACATAAATAAATAAATAGATTCCCTTATCAGTCCCACAGGGGGAAGTTTTGAATTCTCTCCATTTCAACCCATCCTTTTGTATAGGAGCAGAGAGCAGCCACCATGTGGTGCTCGTGGAGCAGTTGGGGGTTCAGTGTCTTGCTCAAGGACACCTCGACATGCTTTCTGCAACACCGGGGATCGAACCTGCAACCTTCCAGCTGCCAGACGACCACTCTAGCCATATACGCAAGGACTGACTGTATACAGGTGAAAACACGAGAGAGGCTGTAAAGCACAGTGGAGCAGAGAATGGATCAGAGATATTGAAATAAATGCTAGCAGGTCACTAACACACATCCCTGAGGTACATGGACATGACAGAGCATACCAGTGTACGTACAATGTACAGAATACATAGGATATATAGATATATAAGATACATTTCCTCTTGATACTACAAGAAAAACAGGCCATCTTCAGAAGTAACGAACTTGCATCATGTTCAGCTCAGCTACTCCTCGGGTGGGAGAAAAGTTCAACACTGGAGGAGTTCAGCCAAGCACCGACGGAAGTAACTGGCACCAAAGGTATATGAAGTGGTGTTGGCCCAAACACGTGACTGCAACAAGCCATTTATCCCTGTGGTGACTCCCCCGACACCTCCTGCTTAAGACTCACAAAAGAACAGAGGCATCGCTGACTAGACATCCTCAACTCAGCTCCATTGAAAGTGTTGATACTACACCTCGTTTGGAGGAGCATCTCCACACTTTAACACACAAGTCCCAGTCAGGCCATGAAGAATACACCCTTCACCATTCTGCCCAAGCTGCTGTGAGAACACAATTACTATGATGACTCAGATAAACGCCCTGAACCAGGAGCGAGGAATTGTGTCACCCAGAAATGACTACCCTGCTTATCTAAAGACAGGAAACAGGATCTCCAAGTGGCTGCAAACAGCAGAGAGATGTGGGGAAACACACAGCTCAACACAACCACTCTTTTGTCTTAAAATGCCCACCAGATATGAAGACTGCAGTAGGAAACAAATGTTCAGCTTGAGTTTGAAGATATATTTATCCTGATCTCATTAAACAGCCCCATTTAAACCAGATCATCAGGACAGAAATAGCTGGTGTAGTCTGGAGAATGGTACGATTACGGGCAAAGGGACGAAAATGCCATAATTCTACAAATATACATGCTCACTAGTTGTTTCATTTCAACCTCTATTCACATGCAATGAAAATAACTCAGCCTAAATGCTCCACCCCACTTCAAGCTCACAATTGCATAGACAGACAAACTCACACCTGTGAGGTATCCAACTCAAGAAGCATTCTTACACAAAGCAGCTCCACCGCTAGTAGTTTGAGTGCCTTGCTCAAGGACATCGCAACTTTCCTCAACCGCATTAGGGAATCTGAACTAGTTATCCTCAGGTCACCAGGCCCTTCTTTTTAAAAGGTAAAAATGTATACGTTTGAAATAACTGAATCTTTTAAGTTGGTGATTATTTGCAAATTATCCATCCATCCATCCGTCCGTCTGTCCATCATCAACTCCTTATCCGAAACCCAAGGCACCAGACAACTCATACACCAGAAAGCCAGCTGGAGAAAATCTATCTGCTGGTCAGACCCCCAATTTGCAATGAAATCCTTTGTGAGAGATGGGCTAAGGATTGCTCTGGCAGCCTCTGCAGAGATGGTTATGATAACGGACACTCATCAATGGAGATAGAGTGGTGCACAATGAGCTTGCACATTCTCATGGAATAGGAACAAAAACACATGAAGGTGAGGATAACCAACTGCCTGACTATTCACCATTATTTCAAGATACTTCGAGTCCTTCCATCTTTTTCAGTGGAGAAAAAGCCCTCAGCATGATAAGTATTCCTGGAATTCACTGCTGCACTGCTGCTCTCATGTCTAAAACATGTGAAATGGTATAACAATGCATGAGTGCTGCTGAGGAAATATAAGAGGAGACTTGTGACATAATGTCACGAAGAGAGCTGCTGGTTAGAACACACACAAGCTCCAAGTGACCGGCTAGTCAATAAACAGAAGCAACAAAATAAGCTTTGGCTTACTGAGTGGAGATGGTGAGGGATGTCAAGGAAGAGAAATCCACACCCAGATCCTATATCCGGTGGATAACGATGTTGAGGAGAGTGGCAAGGATGTTCCTAAGACAAGTGAGGGAAAGAGTAGGACGTTTGTGTTTGCATGTATATACACACAAACACACACACACACACACACACACATCTAATATTCTTAACAAAAACTTTTTATGCACTTCCCAAAAAAGGCTGAGTAAATATTTTCCCCAAGAAAAAGGAGATAACATGAAACCAGTGTGACAGTTGCAAGACAATAACCGGGAGCTTATGGTAAAGCACATCCATAGAAGATTAGAAAACAAACAAGCCAAACCCAACAGCCCACGCTCCATGATTTATGACAAAACGACACTGGGAGATTGAGATAATCACCCCCAAATCCTATTTCAGGAGATGTTTATGTGTGTGTGTGGACACCTGGAGTAGCCAGAGGGGAATTAGCTCACCCACTCACACACATGTCTCCACAGCTTGCAGTACCTCTCATTGAAGGACGTGAATTTTGCCTTTCCTCCCAAGGAACCCCAGTAGAGTTTGGTGGCCTCTCCATATCCTAAAGAGGTAGCATCGGAAAGCCAAGGAAGGGCTCGGCACCCCTAATCTAGCCTATCGGAACCAAACAGAAGAACATCTGCAGCAGTGTCATCACTACAGCCTGTGGCACACAGACACACCAGGCAGTGAGGACATTAACTGGGGGATTCCAGGAATAAAGCCTTCCTCTGTGATACACCAAGACTGCTGGTACACATGCTCCCCAGTGAGGAGTACCAGAGGGTAGTGCAGAAAAATAAAACTAAATATAGCTTAGCACCACGTTGCTGAAGGAAAACCTACTCACTGCCATTTTAAGGCTAAAGCTGAAGCAAACCATTTGGCCGAACAGCAGCACATGCCCATTTCAGAGCCCAGAGTCAGCTGTGAGTAAAGCTAACCATCAACCACCACAATCCATGTGGTGAAAGGGTACAAAAGTAAGTAACACTTTGCTGAGGTCACGGGGGGAGAGGGGGGGACGGACGTCATCATCCTCTGTAAGGCTTCTCAACATTCCTCTTGAAAGAACAATCACTTCATACTACTGTGATTTCTCAATGACAGGGGCCTCGAGACAGACTGAGCTCTGAACACACCGACCAAACACAAGGCGTCAACCTCTAAGAATCTAAATAGCCTTCAACCCAACACAACAGGGATCTGGCTTCATGGTCAGCATTATGTGGCACCTGGGGTTTTGACCATGGGGTGGACTGTACTGCAAGCTGGAGCAGGAATTAATCAGTGAGTGGTACCAAGGTGGTGTTCAATGAGAAAGGGGGCCAGAGTAGACATCAGTAGGTTGTCCATGAGTGAGTAACCATGCTGCCATGCATAGCCCACAGCAGCAGTTGCCATTACACATAGGCTGTCCCTACAAAACCTTCCTCTCAGGTCATTCATGAGAGAAAACAATTTGGGACACATGACCCACAGTGGCAGTTGTGCACACAACGTGGCAAAAAAAGGGGGGGGGGTCACCATCTGGTAGGGCTGACCAGTATGGGGCATGGCAATAGCACAAAGGGCCTCTTGGGATAGCCTGGGGCTGTACACTGTGCTGCTGCCTGCCTGCCTCAGCTCTCCAACACTCCACTATGTACTAATGCCACTGCTGCTTAACTCTCCAATGCTCAGTTCAGTATCACGGCCCTGCTCCATATAGGCCAGGTTATTCTATTATCCAATCCTAGTGGCTTGCATTTGTTGAATTAAGACACATTGACGTCTACTCACCATGGCACAGAAAGATGAAAGGACCAAGCCAACAAACCAGAATCTATTCCTGAACACGTCTCACACAGCAAGCTTTACGGACAACGCTTGTGTGAACAATAGTGATCCGACATCATGTCAAGTGTTGACACCCAACAGTTTGTGCTTCAATCCCTGTGGTAAGGAACAGGACACAGAGATAAGTGAACTGCATGGCAACCTGTACATTATCTGTACAACTATGGACCAGGCTGGCTGTGCTTTTATCACCCGAGAGCCCTGAGAAGGAGTGTGGGATCACTTGAACGTGTGTTCCAGAGAGGAAACCCTGTCTGAGGAGAGAGACCCTGCTGACAGAGGGAGAGGTGGTCAAAAGGGTCCTCATTAAACAACGTCAAACCCATTTAAACTGCCACTCGTATGTTTATTGAATGAAGCACTCAGCTGGTTATACATCTTGACTTGTTGTTTTTTAAACAGAACCTGAACAAGATATGTGGTCAGTTCCTACGTGTCAGTCTGCACAGATGGTGATGTCCACTTAGAACTGCCATCCTTAATAAGTGTCGACCAACCCTCGCATAATCTATTCCATCCAATTACCACAACCCTGGAACTTTTTCATCATGGGCACAGAGGTAAAAGTGGCTGAGCCCCCCCCTCCAACTCTGACCTTCTTGGTCAAACAGCCTCTGACCACCACCACCCAGAGGGTCCCCACAACATACTGATTTCTTAATCACTACCTGAGATTACAGCAAGATGCTTCCACTGCTGCCACTTTAACGTGCCCTGCATCATCATGAAGAAGTCAAAACCCGGCATGCCGTTCTCGAGGCTGGTGGATAAAACACCTCATGTTTCTCCTCACCATTCTAGTGTAGCAATAGCTTAAGCGACGGGTTTCATCCCCCCCAGGCAACTGGCGTTTCTTGATCATTTGCATACGCAGGCTACTTGTGTTCCAGTTATTGTAAATCTGTGCTCACTCATAAATTGAAGCCACAATCCTAAAGATGATCGTTTCTGCCGACCGTCACCATCACCTGAGGTGACAATTGAGCTCAGCCACTCTGAATCTCAGAGATGCATTGGTGCTGAGACGTCTGCTGGACTGTTGTGTCACCACCAAACAAAGACAAGTGCCTGAGCCTGGGCTCCTGACATCGTGGTTCCTGTTTGAAAAGGTCCTTAAGTTTAGTTTGCATGCCACGTTTGCTTGTTTAGCCATCAAAACCTCACTTTTCCTTTAAAACCACCTGCATTTAGCCACCAGGGTGAAGCTTTGAAGCAGTGCTTCCCCAGGAAAGTGTCACTAAAGACCAAGAGCAGACTGTTCCTGATAAGGACGTTTGTGGATTGGCTGTTGTCATCAACACCAAGAGGTCAAAGGGTATACGTGTCGATGTGAGCTTCAAAACAGGGCTGTTTTGAGGGAACTGTCAAAGCGGTTGTTCATCTGTCACACCGTGCATGGTGGGTAAGACGGCGTACTGTAACATGTCTGTCGATAAGATTCACACAAGTCTACAGGATAAAAAAACATCTGGCCACAGTACAAACACACACAACCTCCAACTCATCTCCAAAGCATTCCTGAGGTCTCTGCTGCCGAGTGAAGACACGCGTTGGGCAGGTCCAGACTCAACATGGCAGCTGCAGATCTCAGCAGTTTGTTGTCGAGCAGATTGCCACAGTAACAGGTAGACAGTGTGGCTTCTGAACGGGGGATGTCGCTGGGAATAGCGACACACGCCGCCGAAAACACCTCTGCAGCTCGGTGGACCTGTACATCTCAACTGACCGCCCTCATGTCTGTCTCTCATCCACTTCTGCTTTCCCTTAAATTCTATCAGCGACCCGTTTCTAACGAAACAGCATGGAGACGTGCCATCATCGGGTAACGTTCACCCTCCACTTGGACAGAAGGGGAACCTGTTCTGGCACCGAGCGTCCTCTTCATCCCCTGCCCAGCCACCCTGGTTCTGGATGCTGACCAGTCCCCCCACACAGCCTCAGGCTGAGCCCTTCAGAACCACGCAGGTCGTGGTGGGCTCCTAACATATTGAAAACATGGCGACGAGGTGTCTCTACATATGAACAGAAATACCGACGCTGGAAAGTTTCAGGTGAGCGGACATGAGAGCGGCAAAGGAGATGGAGTGAAATAAATAGAAAATGACAAAAACTAAACAAGTGTGCTGTGGTTTGATCAGTCGGTCAAGTGACTCCTCGCCTGTAATTTTCCACAAAAGCGACTTTTCATCAGCTGCTTGTGTTCCCGGTACCGTGGGACGGTGGACTGCAGGGGACACGTTTGACTAACAACCTAACAATGACCACAGTGTCTGTCCTGTCCTCGCCAGGCTCGGCCGTTCCACCGGGCGGCTCAACTCCGACAAAAACCCTCAACTTTGCTCATTATCTACACTGGACTCGACCCTGAACCTGTGGTTAAGTTTCCAACACTTTAGTTTAAAAAAACCAACAACTTATAACTACACATGCCTCGACAACAGACCTGAACCAACACAGCGAGGTGGAATTATTCATCGGATAACTCCCTCAAATCCCCATCAGCACAAATAAACCCACAAGCAGCCTTAAACTTACATTCACATTGTCAAGACGAGGGAGCACAGAGGTGGATTTAGAGAACTTACGAAGCAAAGCTGGAGTCCGTGTCGGGAGCTGCGGTCCAGAGCCAACGAGTTGTAATGTGCGGACACAATTAATCGATGTACCTCTCTGTCTCTGTCTCTCTCTGTCGCTATGTGTCTCTCTCCCTTCCTCTCTGTCTCTCTCTCTCTGTCTCTCTGTCTCTCTCTCTCTGTCTCTCTCCCTCTCCCTGTCTCTCTGTCTCTCTCCCTCCCTCTCTGTCTCTCTCTCTCACACACACTCTCTCACT
>OMLC01000121.1:4560-14893 GCA_900302585.1 Regalecus glesne
ATAATGATTCCCTTATCAGTCCCGCAAGGGGAAATTTGTTCTCTGCATTTTTGACCCAACCTATTGTATAGGAGCAGTGAGCTGCCAACATATGGCGCTCGGGGAGCAGTTAGGGGTTCAGTGTCTTGCTCAAGGACTCCTCGACATGCTGTATGGAGGACCGGGGATCGACCCTGCAACCTTCCGATTGCCAGACGACCGCTCTACCCACTGAGCTATGCCGCCCCCAGGAGAATTCAGGAGAATTTCACTGAATTTTAGATGTTTATCCAAGCGTCTCATTTCCATGTTCCACTACAGCTAATGCTGTACTCAAGACAGCTGAATTCACTTTCCTAAGAGGGATAAAGTTGCAGGATTTTAGTAATCCGGGATGTCATGCATCGTATAGGTGCATTTTGGCAAGATGAAGCATTTTGAAAATGTATCAAGATTAAAGTACCAACTCTCAAACTTAACTATTAAATGTTTTTGTAATAGTTGCATTTTCACAAGTAGGCTTACCAAATTGTAAGGATGGGTATCATTAATAATCTAACATTACCACTACTCTCACCTATACTGCTTATCAATCTGGCTCTTTAATGACACCAGTTCTTTCTTTTTCTCATAATGCAGAGAGGACACAAATTAAGAACAGAATCAATATTAATTTATATTCTCATGTCTGGACCAAGCATTACCTTAATCATGTTTGTATAATTTAGTTAACTCTGTGTGGGCTCTAGGCTGCTAGGATACGTCACATAACTGAGGTAAAGAACGGTGCATTTCGTCAGATGAGTTTGATGCAATCTTGCTAGATGTTTTGAAAGATAGTTTGTTGCAGTTAAAGACTTGTTGCAGTTATTCCAACAAACACTATCAGCATGGACTCTTAAGACTTACAAGCAAACGTTAGACTGTTTAGTTCTGTTGCATGACTAAGAGGCAGAGACAGCTGGCCCTGCTTCTACGGCTGCATATATGACTGGCTCCGAGATAGAGATCTCTTCTGGATTTGGAATAGTGAAAATGCATCATAGACCAGTACTTTAATCTTACTTTAAATTAGAAATAAAGTTGGTGAGATAAAAGGTACAAGATTCCGCAGGACCAGGGATCTAACTTTTAATCTTCCGATTGCCAGACGACCGCTCTACCCACTGAGCCATTGCTCAGTGGGTAGGTTACATTAAGTAAGTTACATTATGTAATGGATATACGCAGCTTCTATAGCTACTGGTTTGGATGCACAGGCATCCATCTATTATTCAAATAATTCAGTTCCCACCTTTAAGCGCTCCTCTGCCTGGCCTGTGGTGAGTCCTCCTTTCTGAACTAATGTCCAAAACGACGTGTTGTACAAGTTATTGACATGACCTGAAAGTGACCAAAACATGATCAGAAATCCAAAAGATGAAATTAAGCAGTGATTGAACCAAGTAATACTGGAATGCAACAATTACAATGTGCATAGTGAAAACTATGCACTTACAATCTGCTTGCCTCCAACTTAGATAGTCTCTTAGGTTTTGGTTGCTGGGATACAACACTACTCGTCCATCAAAACCAGGTGGGTAGAGGAGGGGCTGTTCCCCAAAAAAGTCCTTCCAGTAAAATACATAGGAGGAGGAAAATTGGGAAGCCACATGGGTCATGAACTTACTGTGAGAAAACACAGGTCAATGGTGAACAGTCAGAAGGATGAAGAAATTGGGCAAAGGTAAGATGAGAACTTAAATCATCAAAACATGTTGCCAAAGTGTTTCTTGTAACAACAGAGGGTTTTGCAGATTACAGTTTGCAAGGAATATGAAAAAACTGTGTAAACACCACCAAATAACACACACATTTCATACAGGCCATGTACCTAGCTCTTCTCTTGAACCAGTTGGAGGTTTTCTTGAAAACAAAACTGAACTCATCACTTTGTCCATAAGCAATAACAATATCTTCCAGTTCTTCCATGACAGAATGAGCACTTCGAGCCATCAGACCCAAAGCCCTGTCATCATTTGGCTTTGTAAAACTGTGCTGCTCTGCAAATCTGAAATCAAACGTAAAGGCAATTCAATAAACAGTACAATTTTCAACTAACTTGTAAATGTGTCATTCTGAGAAACAAACATGCACTCACTTATGAAAGTTGCGCCCGTCAAGTCGCACAACAATATAGCAGTTTTGTAAACAGGTGTCATCAGTTTCAAAATTTCGGACATACTCAAACTTGCTTTTGGCCATATTTATGGAAGTATTAAATAAACGGGCCAATGGTTTGAGAATGCAGGTCCTGATGCCTCCACGCAATCCACACACCCTCTGGATCAGCATGAGAGTATTCTTGAGGGACAGGTAAGGTAAAATTAAATCATTATAATTTTGGCTATACTATCAACAGTCACAAAAACCATTGAGTCAGTTCATCTGAACACAACGTTTAGGAGAGAGAGGTTTCACCTCTCATCACTCATTGGTGGATACCTGGCGTCACTTTGATGAGTGATAGAAACGTACCTCTAAACATTGTGGGCAAATGTACTGGTTCAACTTGATTGAGATTTCCTTATTTGGATTATTGATTATAATAAAGGTATTAAATTAACATCATCGTTGACAGGAGAAGCAATTGTTGGTTTACTGAATATAAATTACTATATAAGGGACAAACACATTTATGATAAATTATTTAAAACGCGAAGTGATCTATACTAAAATTCATAATCATGAAAATTTACCATGAACACAGTTTTAAAAATAAATTTACCGGCTTCAGGTGCCAACTAGTTCGCAAGGTAACGCTTGAATTCCTTCTCTTTCGCTTCACGGGATGTCACTGGCGCATCGTTATCTATTTCATTTGGGAATGCTATTAAATACAGATAGAAATTACATAAAAAACACACAAATATGGTGTTCTACACATTGTATACATTTATTCTAACGACAAATTGTGAGTTGCATTAAATTGTCCACCTAAGAGGTCACACATGTTGACGTACACAGTCCGTCAGAGAATTATGTCGTTGTAGTACAAACACCAGGACTGCCGTTCCGCAAGAGATGCGTAAAAGAAAAGCACCTAAATTTTGTTTCTAAAAATATTTCCAATAGCATATTTTGATTTCACATAAGTTAAAAAGCAATAATGAAAAATACACAATTCATTAACGTACCGTATGGAGAAACAAGTAAATATCAGAGGACCGTAGACCACTTGAGGGACTCATGTAAGTCATCAGCTGTCCTCTTGCGCCCCGTCATGGTGCAATATAAAAACTGCAAATACAAACATCAGATGCCAACTTTCCCAGAATGCCGTGCGAGCCCCTCTGCGGTTGTTTCAAACATGGAGGAGGAGGAGAGAAGAACTGTAGAATCTAGTTGCAAGGGTGACGAAAGCAAGGAAACGGCATCAGTAACAAGTCCCTGTCAAACGTCTGCATTGGAGCCTGAGTCCAACTCAGACTTGGACCCGAAACTAAACGTGTGCTCAGAAAGTTTTGATCCACTTCTGGCGCTGTATTCCTCGACAGTGAACCTTCCTCATCCTAATATCAAGTGCTTCAATAATGTTGCCGAATACGAGAGTTTTCTGAAAGGTGGACGAGGCAGAGCCAAACCGGAGAATGTGGAAAAAAGGCAACGGTTAGCGTTGAAAGGGGTGGTGGATCAAGATCGCATCAAAAGGCTGAAACAACTTATTGTGCGTAAGGGGTCTGAGGAGGCAGAAGAAGGGGAGCCCAGTGGGACACCTCGACGCAGGCAGCCGAAGGCCCTCAAAAATGTCCTGACGAGGATGGCCTGTATGCTATTATATTTTACGACCTACAACGAATATATTGTCTTTTCCAGTAATATTAGTCTACCTCAGCCGGTTTAGTCATACTCCGATTAAAACTTGAAATGATGATCCAGAGTTCTGTGCACTCAAAAACATCACACAACAATTTGAGATTTGTGACAGTTTCCTTGTTTTGTTGTATATTTAGTGACCAAAGGAAGTCCTTTGGGTGAGCTGCATCGCTGCGTAGAGGAGAGGATTCGTGTTAAAGTTCACATCAGAACCTTTAAGGGACTCCGGGGGATCTGTTCTGGCTTTGTTGTGGCCTTTGACAAGTTCTGGAACATGGTAAGTTCCCAATTTAATGTATCCACAGTCAAGACTCAAAGTGTTATTTGCCACACACTTCCATCAAGAAGTCAAATTCTTGACTAGACTGAAGATGACATCCAGATGAATGTTGAAACGTCCTCTTGTGCATTCAGATGACAAATTCAAACTATTTTGACCCATTAGCAGCAGACCTTCCAAATCCTATAAATTGAGAGGTGAAGCCACCATGTTTAGGAATTATTAATCCAGCTCATCCTACAGATGCCCAATTTAATTGCAATCTGGAGAATTTGGAGGGAGGCAAGGGCAACACCTTGAACACTTCATCATGCTTCTTAAACTATTCCTGACCAATAGGTATAGTGTGTCTGGGTGCATTATCCGAAAGAGAACACTGTAATCTGGGAATACCATTACCATGAAGGGTTCTATCTAGTCTGCAATGATGTTTAGGTGGGTGGCACATGTCATATTCATCTACATGAATGACTGGACCCAGTTTCCCAGCAGAACTTTGTTGTCTAGAGCATCATACTCCCTCCACCGTCTTGTCATCTTCCCACAGTGCACTTTAGTGTCTTCACTCCCTCAGGTAAACAGAGGCCATGTACACAGCCATCCATGTAATCTAAAAGAAAACGGGATTCAGGCTGCAACGCAATACATAGTCCTCCCACAACCATCATTTACATGTTTGTGACTTGTGCCAGTCGTTCATTTGTCGGTTTAGACCAGACGGAATAACCTTCATTGATGACCACTGGGCACCCAACACCCCTGTCATTGGTTCATCTATCGGACTGCTGTCTGCAGGTACTTACCACTACTGACCAGGCCTTGCCATTTCAGGGATGCTCTGACTCAGTTATCTGGCCCTTACAATTTAGCCCATGGTGGTTAGTTAGGTGGTTAGACTTAACATGGTGTCAGATGGTGTTGCTCCACTGACATCAAGATTGAAGTGATTATTTTTTATTTCTTCAGTTTTGATAGATTGATCTCTGTCTGGTGGTCAAAGTAGTTTGTTGCCAGGCAATACAGAAGTGATGTGATGAATGGAGAGAAAATGTTCATGTGCTGGTTAAGATTTATGGCAGTTGCAAATGTTGCTGTTATAAGGGTATGATAGTCCAGCAGTAGCATGCATATCAAGGAGAAAGAGGACTTCTCAACAATGTCCTCCAACATAATTTAGAGCCATCAAGCCATATGAAAATTAAATGTCAGATCAAATCTAGCTTTGTATTTGGGAGCCTATCACTTTCTCTTCCAAGTTCAGCACACAAGTTCCTCTATTCCATGGCAGAGTTTGATGTCATCTACTAGCACATACAGGAGGAATTACAGAATTCTGATGCACTGAATGGTAGTTGTTCCAAAAATTACAGTGGCTAATGTATCAAACATATTTTTAACATGAACATTTTATGGATAACCAGTTTAACATGGTTCGTTTACTTCCTCTGGTCTTAATTTCTTCCCGTTAGGCAATGGTGGATGTAGACGAAACATACAGAGAACCTCTCCTTGGAGAGGCATATTACCATGAGAAAGCCCTCACAGTTTCACGGGTGAGTAATCCATAATGCTACTCATCCAGCCCACAAGCCTGCTCTAAATAAGTATCGTATTACCATTTGTGATAACCATAACTTATATCTCTTTACAGCTGTTTGAGAAGCTGAAACTCCAGGACAGCCCAGAGGGTGTTGAGCAAGCAAGAAAGCACATGCCAAAGGGACAAACCAGTGTCCCTCAGCCAACAGCCACGACAAACTTGTCTCCTCCTCCTCCAATTAGCAAGAAGAGAGATAACAAAAGTAGGGATAGAAATACAGATCAAGGTCTGTCAAGAGATGCTGCTGGGTCATTGTCAGGTCAGGAGGCTCAGAAGAAAAGCTCCCATCCATATGGCAAGGTCCATACACGCCATATCAACCAGGTGTTTATACGGGGCGAGAATGTCCTCCTTATTAACATTCAAGCACTCTGAACTTTCTTCAGCGGGATTTTTTATTTACTACTCTGGAAATAATATCCATTTCAACAGTCCTGATGCTGCATTACATTGGTCCATGATAAATAAACCCTTATGATATTCTGGAATGGGACTGAAGATTTACTGCTTGAAACTACTGCGTGCGTGCTCTAACGCGGCTCATATGAAACTAACTTTGGTTTTGGTTGTTATGCAACCGTGTTGTTTATAGGGTTGGAGATGCCTGCAGTCACCTTATACTGAAGATGTCACCTTAACGAATGATAAAATGTTTCTTTCATTAAACATTGTGTCCAGATGAACTGGTTCAACTTTTTTTTTTGATTCTACAACCACATCAGTTTCTAAAGAATAAGTTATAGAATTACAGTGATATCATAATGATAAGAAGACTTCTCTGGTCACCAGAGAAATTACACCGGAATTGTGAAATACAAACTTCTGAGTACCACATAGAGTTGTTTGGCCCAAATTCACTTGGTTATCCCAAAGAGCTTTAAAATCAATACAATGTACAACAGTATGCAATTTTTTTTAATTTAATTTTTTGGTGTAGCCCACATTACGTGCTTCCATCATAACAGTCTGCATCTTATCTTTAAAAACGAAGTAAAGCCGAGACCACTTGAGTTAGTTGGCTGTCATCTACAGGGTAAAAACCACGTCAAGTTGGTCATGGTACTGTGTGATGTAAGCATAGCAGGAAAAACAGCTGCAGCTAATACAACTGATAATGGGTCCGTTTGATTTAGCTGTATCAGCAGAAACGACAGTACTGTCAATGCCGGATCTTTAACCCACCTACACCCAATTACTGCACTGCATTATTAATCTCATTAGTCTCAGCTGTGTTTATCCTGTTATGCTTACATAATCGAGTACCAAGCCAAGCCTGGCACTTTTATTACCTTTAGATCGTTTTTAACCTGTTTATATTGGTAAACTCAATAAAATGGCCCAGGGCTTGGTCATTGTTTAAAACTCTCAATTGCCACAGCTTGTATTGTGATACAGACATTACCCAGTGGGTGGCAGTATAATACATTAGATGCCATCTGTGAGGCCATTGTGATGTTGAAGAGCTTGTCCCTTTATGTCTCTTTTCCGTCTTAGTTTGAACAGGAATGACAGCGCAGTCTCAGCGGACTTCATAAATGCATCATGAATAATTGAGTTTGTGAAGCTCGAGATTGCAGATGGCACTCAGCAGCTGTCATTTGTCATGACGTCTCAGATTGCTTTTACTCTTTAATGGGGACATTACACATAAAAGCACAATTTACTGCATCTCATGGAAGTTAAAATGCTTCTTTTTGAGATGACGCAGTTCGGCAATCTCTCCGTGACTGCACCACATGTTTGTTTTTGTTGATTTTTCTCTTCCTGCAGGTAGTTTGTTTGGCCTTTGCGAGTACTTATGTTCAAATAATGTGAACATTTCTTTTAGTTGCTGGGGGGAAAAAATATTTCTCCATTTTATGTTCATTCGACACATCAGAGCTCATCGATTTAAGCCAAGTTCAATTCTTCCTCTTCGGGGAGTAGAAATGGGGTCAAGTGACCACCAGACAGTCTGGTGCTTTAGTCACACCACTTAGTTCAAGAGAACAAGCCATAGCAGAAGTAAGGTATTTATTCCATGAGTCCTGTTGGCAAGTGTTGAGTGTTTTACATGGGTAATGGGGCATCCACTTTAGAATAGTTGGGCACTGATTTACTCGCTTAACATCCAAATATTGACATAGATCTTCTGATGTTATCACTTTTGGCTGTCCCTGTAAGGGGTCACCAGAGGATCATCTATCTCCATCTTATCTTCTGCATCTTCCTCTGTCATACCAGCCCCCTCCCTGTCCTCCCTCACCACATCCATAAACCTCCTCTTTGCTCTTCCTCTTTTCCTCTGGCCTGTCAGCTTCGTATCCTTCTCCCAGTATATCAGCATCTCCTGCGCACATGTCCAAACCATCTCAATCATGCCTCTCTTGTTTTGTCCCCAAACCGTCCAACCTGAGCTCAGTGACATGGATGATGCAGATAAACGTAAGCACACCCTACTCAAATTCTCTTGTTGCTTTTCTCTGAGACGATGACAGCAAGGTCAATGGGTGATTTCAAAGTGTGACCACTTCAGTCTTTTAAACAGGACTTGGCTGTTGATGCTCTGCAAGACAGCTATCTCCAGATCAGCCGACGGGTAGAATATTTTGACAAAATCGCAACTGTTTTCAAAACATCTCATCTACAATCTGATTTATTGCCAGCGGTCTTGTTTCTTATCAAGTGAATGTTAAACGGGGCAGACGGTGTGCCATTGATTACATGTGATGAATCATGTCGGCACCAAGAGGTAATGCCGTCAGCTTCTCTAATGTATACACATTGACAAATTACAAAGAAACATGCACACTCAGTTCTAATTCTTCATCTTATGCCAAAGATGAAGTTAACAACCCTGCTCCTGCCAAATGTAATTTCAGTGTCGAGTGCGATGTCTTCACATTTGCTGCGTGAAGCTCTTTCAGAGGTTAATGACATAGCACAGAAAATAGCACACACCATTAGAATAAGATTTCAATCAACTGTTTAATGATGTAGATAAAGGATCCTGATGTGTAAAGCAAATCAGGGCAGGGGAAAAAAAGGGACCTTTTCAAAACATTTGCATGAACTAGTGTTTTCAGTAAC
This sequence comes from Regalecus glesne, assembly GCA_900302585.1. Taxonomy (NCBI): domain Eukaryota; kingdom Metazoa; phylum Chordata; class Actinopteri; order Lampriformes; family Regalecidae; genus Regalecus; species Regalecus glesne. Next base: position 13,344 of record OMLC01000121.1, read on the forward strand.
AATCCTATCACACAGAAGATCAAATCAATTTGAAGTAAAAAATAAAATGCTTAAACAATCTCTTAATAATCCTGTAGAAAACAGTAAATAGGTTTTGGTCGTTTAGACAAGTCATCCCTCAGACTGATAATAGACCAGTCAGCCTCATGAACCCTTGGGGGATAAAGGAAGCACAACTTCAAGCCTATTGAGGCTGCAAAATCCACTGCTTTCTCCACTAGTCAGTGGTTTATTCATTTCATGGTGGACAAACTGGAAATGTCAGTCAGCTCAGATTAATTTACACCAATCACTCAGCCTCATATCAATTTCTTACTCATAGAAAAGAAAGGGTCCAAAGACAAACAGATAGGCACTTAAACCCGTGTTTTGTTTTCACGCATTTCAGATCGACTGGGCAAGCAATCAGACAACTCGGTGTGGTGTGCAGAGGAACTGCTCAGTATACGCTAATCCAATTCTTCCTCAAAATACATGTTTATCTGATTACAATGGCAGTTAATTTTGAGCAAACTGCATCTCAATTGTTAAAACTGCCTCCTCATAAACCTGTGTAACTGCAAAGATGTTATTGAGATGTTCTCTTAATGATGCCCTTATGACAGAGCAATGATCTCCAGATTGTTTGATTTCTGATGTATAACATTAGAGAAACTGAATGCAAGTAAAGCTAAACAGCACGAATTTGCATTTCTTCAGACAAGAGGTGGGTACATACCACTATGCAGTCTACATAAGTGAGTCAGGTGTAGGATTAGGAAGAGCTAATTTTGGGTTAAAGCAGGGTTGTTGTAGTTGTTTTTTGAGTGCTCTGTGCTCACTGGCCTGAATAAAATGCTTGTAACTGACATGCATATGAGGTTAAAAAAACATCAGGGAATGAACAGAATGAGCAACTACCTTATCCAGTATCTGGACAGGTAAGCTGCAATTTGCTCAAAGGACAGAAGTATAAACTAAGGAGTCCATACATAGCATGGTAGCTCCCTATCATTTACATTCTGCTCTTATATAGTTCATTTCCTGTGAAGAGGTCATTTGATGAGGCAAAGGACTTGTAGGCACTCTGCTGCAAAGAACCCCAACCCCCTTCAATAAGGCTGTTTCTCGCTACTGATTTATTTCAATAGGAGACAAAATGATTATACTTCATCTATAAAAAAATAACATATCTATAAGAAAGGCCACAAAGGATAGTCTGTAGATGGAGTAACTTCTCAAATCAAGTTTGAATCAAATACTCACTCATTACTTCCTTAAATGTTGCACTGACAGCCCACAATCAGAGTGCTTGGACACTTGTATATAGGCCCATGGAAAACACAAGGTAAATGATCAGACTCTGACAATGCGCTTTCTAATAGTAAAGGTTCTGATTGACAACAGATCAAGTCCTTTTGATAAAACTCCTCATTCATAAATGTCTCACACTCACGTGTCAAACTTATTTGCATGAGCACAGGAAGTCTATTTACAGGACATGAGGGGTAGAGCAAGGTCAAATTAGAGGTAACTGACATTCTTAAAGATACATTAGAAAGTTTAGATGG